>BGPR01005878.1:0-30432 GCA_013235015.1 Araneus ventricosus | reverse complement strand
TAGACGTGTTCCAGGGACCTTGTGCATCTGTTTTTGCTTTGATCATTACCAGGGCTGTGGAAATCTACGAAACTTGCCATTTGAATTTGCCTTTCATTATCCATATCTGGGACAAACTTCCGTCACAGTCCCTCAGCACTGGCAGCGTGGGGTCTTTGGATTCAGGTTTATCAAGGCATTTACCAGAATTTACATGCTGAATTGTTTTTTCCTAAAGAAAGAAAGGAAAATAGAATTTCTCAAAAGACTGATCACAAAAAATAAATTACAGTAGAACCTCGGGAATCCGAACATTTTAAAAGAAATTCTGAAAAAGTTTTAATGAAAAATGAAGGAAAAATAAGGATTATGAATCGGAAACAATGCTAATGTTTATTCCTAACTTAACCTTTCCAAGTTCACGACATGTTTTGTTTAGAAAATTACTAAATTTATTTCAAAAAATGAGTATTAGGCATGTATCTGATCATAAATATGTAAAGGAAAAAAAAATTTAGCATTTTTTATTTTCAAGAAATTTGGTTTTTTTCACAGTGAAACCAATGAACGGTAACAGGCTATTTTTCCTCCGAATAAGTTATTATCGAAATGCAATTTAAATTATGTATTTAATTTATAAGTATACATGAGTATTCAGGTTTGTTTGGGGGTTTATGGTGTAAGGGCCAGTATTTGGCCATGCTGCACCAAACAAGGTAGTAATATGTAAAAACAAAAGGTAGCAAGTATTCAGGATATTCAACCTTCATAAAATTCAATATTACTTTCGAAGATTCAATCTTAAAAACTATCAATTTCAACCTCATCATTTTGTTTTTCTTAGAAATCAAAAGCAATTTAGCTCTTGCATTGCCGATATCTTTGTGAATACTAACCGTATTGAACTGGAATTTTTATATAAGTTGGCCTATATATCTGGCTCTTAAGTTATGAAAGAAAAATTATGCAATGTTTCGCCCATGCGCAGTAAAAAAAAAGTTCAATATGTGGTTTCACTGCAAAACCAATGAACGCGAATGGGTTAAAAGAAGTATTCAAATTGGTTTTTAAGAATGAATACAGCACCTTAATTAGTAGAAACAAACTCAGATATCTTATTACCCTCAACTTGTTTGCCACTGTGCTACGCTAATTGCCACATGCTCTTTCTGTATGCATTCACAGAACACCCAAAGTCAATACTCTATTGCATTTGGTACACGATTTGTTCAGAAGCCAATGCAGATAAGCACCCCCAAAAAAATTTGAGAAAGTTCATGCTTTTAAATGCAATCTTTTAAATTTTTGGTTTATTAATTTGATTAGTGAAATTATATAAAGTCTCTTCTAATGAAGCAACGAGTTAATGTTTTAATAGCTGAAAATAATAATATTAATTCCATCAAAATTTTTACAAAAACCAGAAGACATCAAAATATGGACTTATCTGCTTTGGCTTCTGAGCGACTAATATCAAGAGCATTTTACCGAATTTCCGGATGATCCGACCTAAGGTCAGCCCAAATTAGTTCGGATTTACAGGGTTCTATTGTATTTGCAAAGCTTTAAGTAATAATAAAATTCATGCAGGAAATTTCCTATAAAGGGTATCCAATCTAATTGTGGTCCAATAGCTACTTTCTAAAGTGTTAGAGATAGCATATACTTCCAACAGGAGCAATGCTTTAAAGGACATAAAGAATTATATTTAGGCTGTTTGAGTCCATAATGTACTGCTGAAAAAAAGCAAAATCTATATATTTTTTCATTTCCAGATCACATTTGGTAAACTATTTTTGTCACAATACAAGAAAAGTTCCACTCTTTTGCAACTAAAACTCGCCAAATTACGAACTTTTGAATATCATTATCTTAGACCAAGGATGTCAAACTTGCAGAACACATTGAATATTTTTGTGGCCCAGCAAACATAACAGTATGTAACAAAATTTTAAATAAAAATTTCGTAACTTAATTTTTAAAATTCCTAGTTATACAGACTTATTTTTATATTTATCATTATATTAAAATTCTTATATTCCTAATAGTATTAAAATTCCTAATTATGCATTTATTATTTAGAAATTTTTCTTCGTATTTTTCCGATTTTCTCTACAGATATGGAACCGGTACCTAACCATATGCAAATGGGAGTTATCGAGATCCAATGCTTTTTAAAATTCAGTGAAACTGGGATGCCGTATTTCACAAATATTTGCCAGACAGGTTTAAAAACACTCAAAAATAGGTATATGAAATTATTTCCATGTTTGGAATTACTTATCAGTGTGAGCAATTCTTTTCACTTATAAGAGGAAATAACCAGGAATGGCATTAGAGTCTGCCCAAAGGGGGGGGGGGCAGGGTCTCCCCAACAGGGGGCATGTCCGGTTGTGCAAGGGGAAGGCCATAATGACGACATTCTCAAATTTTTGACACATCTTTATTTAACTATTAGTTGAATAGCTTGTTGCATGAATGGGGTACAAAAATTTGCCCCAATGGGGGGGGGGGCACAGTAGCATCCCCCAAAAAGGGGCCCTGCCTCCGGACACCCCATTGGTGCCACCCCTGGAAATAACCATCTCTTCATATCCAGAATTATTGACATTCACCTTGGAACAGTTTTGAAAGTAATTACTGTGTACAAGATGTCACTTAAAGTGGGAAAGATGGTTGTAGAGAAAAAATTCCCAGTGTGAGTAAGAAAACAATAAACATACTGCTGTCCTTGTTCTATTTTAATGTAGGACTACATTCCTCCCATTGGGGTCTCAGGAAGGAATTTGATTCACACGCCAAAACGCCACAAAAAAACGTTGTATGGAAGATCCTCTATATCTCGGGAACTACATATGTTAAAAACATAACTAATGTCTTATTTTAGAGATAAAGGGTAACAACAGAAGTTGAAAAAAATTTGAAGATCAGAATTGCAGTTCAGCGACTATCAAGTCGCAAAGTTGGGCAAAAATACACATGAATGGGTGACGCGATCCTCTTATATTGTAACATATCCATGCACGATTGAAGAAATTAAAACAAAAGAATTACATTGTAATATATTTTATAAAGAAATAAAACAATTTTCATTGTAACCTTAGTTTCATTTTATTTCACTAATTTTCCATACATGAATATTTCAGAGAAACAAAAGAGAAGTGAGAGTAACTTCTAGAAACAAAAGAGAATTGAGAAACTTCAAGAAACAAAAGAGAATCACGAATAACTTCAAGAAACAAAAGTATCGCGAGTAACTTCGAGAAATAAAAGAGAATCACGAGTAACAAAGAGAAACCGAGAAACAAAAGAGTCACGCGAGTCAAGTTGTCACAAGCTTTTAACATCAACGGCTGTTTGAAAAAGACAACCTCCTGTCATTTTTTTTGCTCTGTGTTTTTGAAATAAACTTATGTTTCTATGAAAATTGAAGATTATTTTGGAGACCACATAAACTTGGACCTTGTTTATTTGGCCCATGATAGCATTTGAGTTTGACACCCTTGTTTTAGACCACTTCAGTGGCTGCCTCGAGGGAAATCCGACAATCAATGAATGGCTCGAGGAAGTGGCAGCAGCTGATTGGCCAAAAATATTGAAATTCAAAACTTCACAACTTAATCAGGTTTAGTTGCAGAAGAGTGGAACTTTTTTCGTTTGAAATGTTAGATTATCAAGAGTATTTTACTAAATATGACTTATAGGATTGAGGGACTGTATAAAAATTTAGATTCCAGAATTTTTCTACCAGAACATTTATTGACTCAAGCAGCATATAGAATGTAATTCTTTACACCAATTTAAAGCCTTTTTCCATTTCAAAGTATATGTATATCTCCAACGGTTCAGAAATTAGCTATTGGGCCACTTTAAAGTGGATGTCCTGTATTTGCCAATGTATAGTTTTTTCCTTGCACTCCATTCTAAAAACAACGAATTTCCAAATTTTTATATTTACACACGATTTATTTTATATGCATTCATTTTTTCATGTACTCGATATTCATGAAGTCTTCAATGCAATTTTAAATTTGTTATTTAAAAACACTTTGTGGTGTTTTATTTTGATCACGGATTTACTACAATTTTATGTGAAAAAAATTATTTCATTAATAAATGCATTATAAAAATGCATACATTAGAAACTAGTCTGCATGAAATATACATAATTTGTCAACTATGAGAAAGAAACATAAATAGTAATAAGATTAAAGATATACAAACAAATACAGCCCAGATGATACAACTTAATTTGACTTATGATATGATACAAATATAAATATTATGTAGTCTCTCAAACCAATAACACATTACTGTTATTAAACATCTACATCAGGGGGAAATATATGGCATTGGATAATTATGCTAATAGCAGCATAATGCTACGTTTATAAGCATTAATTTTCTACAATCATAATACCTCATTTTTTATTACAATAATGTGGAAATACAACACAATAATTATCATGAACTGTACATGAATTATTTACTTTTTAAATGATCATCAATACTAAACCTGATCACCCTTTTTCACCCTGTATTCAGAAATAGTTCCTCTGTATTTCGGATAAAATACACGTAACCATAACAACGACCAGTAAACAATTTAACACAAATTGGAAAACAGAATGCAACAGTTTGCCTTAATATTAAATTTACATCTGAATAACAACACGAAATAATTGCTTGAGAAATAAATGCATGCATCAATGAAACGTTATATTAGAAAAGCAATTATATTAGAATGAAAAACTAAACTAAACTAAATTATGAACTACTAAATTTTGAGGAATTAACCTAATAAGAAGCAGTTAAGAGTAAAAAGATGGTATAATCAAATGGTTATGTGAAATACTCAATGCATATGAAAACAAAATAACATAGCTCAGCCAAATATTTTTAATGGGAAACATTTATGGCGATGTCGCTATGTTTTCCAGTAATGGGGAAAAAAAATTAACATACTGTTTCATCAATAAATCCAATTCCTAAGTTCTACTGAAAACATTGAGAAAACGACACCATTAACACAACAGAAAACTTAGGTTTAGAAAATTTCATATAAAAACATAATTAAAATACCCATAATGGAAGGAAAAAATGATTTGAAATATTTTATTTTCACAATACTATTTAAAAAATTTTCTGAACAATTTTAAGAAAATTTACACCAATAAAATAATATTTTAATTATTTTTACATCATTTGAATGCTACATTTTAATGAAAAAAGTTTTAGTTAGATTCATATATATATATATATCAAAACCAACATATAAACACAAAATAAAAACTCAAAAACAGTAAAAAAAGGACAAAATGGCTAAATAGACAAAAACCAGAAAAAACCAAAAAAATTGAAAAATATCATAGCGAGCCGCTCGTCAGGAAGAGAAGCTCGCTCATGATATTAATTTGTGCTTTTTTCTGCTGACGACAAACGAAATCCATTACAAAATTGCCGTCATCCCCTCTAAAATATATATATATATATATATATAATTAGAAAAGAGTTGGAAGTAAAAAGTAAACTAAAGCAAAAAGTCTGTTTCATTAATTTTTGCTGATGAAGTAAAAAAAAGTAAATTCTTTCAGAGCTTAGTGACAAAATAATAATATCGTATGTATGCACTGAAATAATTTTTAAAATATTTACGGGAAAAATTCATCTTACTTGTTAGAATATATCAAATCTTTAAAAATTAGTTAGAGAGAAGCTCTTATTAAAAATTAGTCCAATGATGCATTCGAAAAAATGTAATTTTTTAATAAACTTAAAAAATTTGTAATATAGAAATGAATATTGTAAAATTTGATAAAATTAAATGAAATCTGAAAGATCAAACTAACTTGAAAGTAAATAAGGAAGAATAGATAACTTCGTTATGGTAATGTTTTATACGAAATATTATTTAATGAACTTTTAGTTAACTGAATTTTAAGTTCGCACATTTACAATGTATTAACCCTCTAAGCACCTGAAGAGGCGTTCTGTTCAAAAGCAAATAATTCATGTTTATATGCAAACTTTCTTAAAATACCAAAGATAAAATAATATTATGATTTTAGAGATTTGATCATAAAAAAAACTGGTTTATTCACTTCCAAAGCTTGGAGGGTTAAGAAAGGAATATTTTGCAATATGAAGCAAAAAACAGGTTAGAGCAGAGAGCATCCAGAAGATAGAAAAAGATTACAAAGAATTGCTATCAACATAGGTTAGTTAGATTAACGTCCCATTTTGAAGCAACACGAGGGCTATTTAGGGACGGACCTCGTAATTTTGAACCACAGTCAGATGACGAGGACAACACCCAAGCTAGCACTCCCCTCTCCAAACTTCTGCGCCACACCAACGGGAGGACATTTGGCCACTACGTATGATTTAGTGTGCAACAGGCCCCATACACGGCGGATCTTCAGTGGAATCGGGTTTTGAACCTGCGACCCTTCGGTCCCGAGGTCGAGATCTTGCCACCATGGCCTTCTATGAACATAAGAAAGTAGAAAGGAAGGTAGGTATACCATGTGAGCGAGTTGCCTAATTTTGAAAAGCCATGAAAGTTAAATAAGAGAATATGCAAGCTAAAGGTGTGAATGAAACAAGATAAGTCAATAGCTACTTACAGCAATTTAATTGGGCTGATAAAATTTAGGATAGTTTAGTCATATTAACATCCTTTTTTGAAGCAACACGAGGGCTATTTTGGAACAGACCTCGTAATTTTGCACCACAGTCAGATGCCGAGGAGAACATCTGAGCTGACACCCCCATTCTCCAAACTTCAGCACCACACCAGCGGGAGGGTGTCTGACCCTTATGTATAATTTATTGTGCAACAGGTTCCATACAAAAATTTAGGATAACATTCATAATGTCATATTCCCAGCTTATAATCCCCTTATTACACAAAAAAATAGAGGGTGAAGTGTTTCTAGCATCTGGCTTACTTTTATTTGACATTCTATAACTGTTTTAGGAATAAACTCGGAAGACTTTTCATAGAACATAGCAACTTGGCAAGGTATTTAATGATAAATACAAAGGGAATATAAAAAAAAGCTGTACATAAAAATGAAGATTAACTCCTATGTGATAATCTGCATCACGGTTGGCACCAGAGGGGGACCGAGGGAGCAGGGCCTCCCCATCGGGCAAAAATTTTGCATGGGATATTCAACTGTAGTAGATAAATAATATGGCGAAAATTTGAGACCAATTTCATTACCCCCCCCCCTCTGTCAGCAAACTCTAGCACCATTCCTGATCTGCATATCAATTTATTATAAAACATACTATTTATCTGCAAAGGATAGATGGTTTTGGCTTCAAGTTAGATGGGCATATTTCTACTTTTTACAACAGAAATTTTAAAGAACAATAAATTAAAATCTTTTTGTGCGGTTTCAAATTTTTCTTAACTATTCACATAATTTTGAAACAGTATGATGTAATATTGAAGATAAAAGTAATTATAATTTTGACACTGCACCAGTAGCATAGCTAACGGGGTGGTGGCAAGATCAGAGATGCAGGAAAACAATTTTATAACCAAGAAGAACAGCGGCAATAGCTCAACCATTGGGTACATAAAAAAAGACCCTAATGTCATTAATTTGTATTTTTTGCCTTTTCCTGTAAATTGCCGATATGTAAAAAAAAGACTAGTGGTGAATGTGTAATTTTGCAACCTCACTGCAGATTTTGAGGGTGTCAAATTACGAATTACATTACTAAAACATTGCTTTATCCAGAAATTCATAATTTTTATTTTGAGGCATATGTGCCCTATGTGACTTGTAAAAGAAAGGCAGCATGGTGCAAGTTTGCCTCCTGGTTACAAAAGTTGCAACTACACCACTGCACTGCATTGAGAATTAATATTTGACTATAACTTTGAATTTAAAACTTGGATATTTCCCTTGTATGATATTTATTGAATATTAGAACATTTAAACTATTGAAGATTTAACTATTTTTAAGCAATGCGGATTAGTAAATACTTAAGCTGGTATGTAATCTGTCAAATCAAACCTGTTATAAAAAACAAATATAGGATTGAACATTTAAAATCAGGTTTCATTAGGGATATTCCTATAACTTCAGCATAAAATTTCACACTTAAAAGCTGTATATGATGGAATAAATTCAACATTTTTTATGAACCCTTCTAGAAAGCTGTGTGAATTATTTTCAAATAGCAAAGCACAACTTAAAAGGCGAAGAATCAACGTTGAGATATTTTTACAAGAACATAAAAGATGAAAATATTAATTATAAAGAACTACTTACAAAAATAGCAAACTAAATATGCATAACAATCTAAATCTTTTAAAACTTAAACTTGATTATTTCAAGCTTCATGAACAAAACACAACACTATAAAGATGCTTAAGAATTGCATAATTATGATTTTGGAGTCTACGGAAATAATTAACCATTCTAATAAAAATATATGGCAAGTTGATGATAGTTCCACAAACCATTCAGACAGTGAACTTCGCCTTAAAAAGATTATGTTCCCTAATAAATCATCACTACTTGTCAGTTTTGAATGGAAGATAAATATGAACAAACGTACCTGTTCATCATACTCCCACATTTGATTCCCACCCATACCATGGCAGCGGACTAATTTCACAGGTCCACGATAGGATGATGCATCTAAGCAGTTATCATCAGACATTATCTGCTTTCTTTTGGTGTAAGCAAATACCTGAAAGAAATTCTTTTTAAGAAGATTTGTTTCCGTTAATAGATTTTTAAACGAAAAATAATAAATAATAATGAGAAAAAATACTTTATGCAAATTGAAATCAAGATAAAAAATTATATTGCAATAAACAAAATAAATTATTGCCTGTCATAATTATTATGAAGAAGAATTACGCTGCAACAGAAGTAAGTACTGTGAATGAACTAAAAATGAAATCGATAATTATATTTGCTTAAATTAAACGGTTTAATCAATCAAATTTAAAACTAATAAATTTTAAAACACATGCACTTAAAATAAAGCAAGATTACTCCCAAATAAAATGAAAAAATAGGATACTCTTATTACAATATTATATTTCATCTACAAATGAATGTGATTCTATCAAGTATACATGTCATAAAATATTTTTAAGCTAACATTATTTCATATTTAATTCTTGATGCATTTATAAAAAAAAATATTTTTAATCCTTTCTGTCAAAGATGAATTAATTTAGTAATCTTAAATGGAGTAATAAATGCATTTCTTCTCACTTTTGAAATTAAAAGAGCTGTCACTGCATTATCGAATAAATACCCTGATAACCGTAAAATCCAGAGTCCTGAATGACAGCCTCTGCAAAAGCTTGAGTACCGAGGCCAGAGCCCTAGTAGACTTCACCGGCCACTGCCCGACTTCTCCCGTAGGAGGTACGTACTATCATTGGAGGGAGGATAAACCCGGAAAAGCTTTTTCCTTTTCTCAGATTTTGACTTCGATTGGAGAAAAATGGTATGGGGTGCAGAGGATTAAACCTTTTCTTTTAAGTAAATAACTGATGTTTGTTGTAGAAATGACAAAAAGTTGACAAAAATGCTGAACTCCTCTTTCAGAGAGTTTAGCTCTCATGTTTCTTACAATAAAAACTGTTAATAAGACATGATGAAATATATCTTCTGGACATGCCAATATAAAACATATTTTTTCTTTAGCAATATTAATTGTTTATCAAGATGTGTTTAAAATAGAAACTCTTTATGTATCAAGTTCCATACAAGTTTGATTTTCCAGGCCATTTTATTTGTAATATTGTAAAAAATTGTTTGTAAAAGAATTAAAACTAAGGCGAGTTGGACATAAAAATAGCTACAATTTTAATGAAAAAACTTTTGAAAAATATAATGCCCAAAAGTTTTGCAATTTTTTCTATTTAAGTAAAAATAATTTAATTTTTAGTCTGAAGTATTGGAAATTTTCTGTCCTGATGTGAACACATAGCAGAAAGATTTTATTCTTGACTTTTGAGTTGTAATCATAGAAAAGGGTTTATTTAATTTAGTTAAATTAATGTCCAGTTTTGAAGCTATATTGGGCCTTTACTTTGAGATGAACCTCACAATTGTAAATCATGGGCAGAAGGACTCTTCCCCACACCAAACTTCCACAGATTATCACCAGTGTGACATTTTACCAACCCTGAGAATTTTTTAATAACACCATGCCTGCCTATACAACACATGTTTACTGGAATTGCATTTTAAACACACATTTTTTTGGTCCTGAAAATCTGCTTGATATATACAATATAAAATTCATACAATTGGAAATCAGAAATGGTTTCATGTATTTTTTTTTTATCAGGGTAATATTTCCATATCTCTCATACAGAGAGTTGTACATTTCTGATCTTGGGAGGAAAAGTATAATGCTACAGAATTTTGCATGTTTTTTGCATTCATTAATTTAAATTTTTCTGCAGCTTTAGTCTATTTTTCAGTAAATGAAAACAAATTTGTATAAAGGTAAGTTACAGTACAAATCATTTATTAAGTAACAAGTCCAGATAATGAACTTCAATACTGCATTTTGTTTACTTAAAATCTCATTTCCTTTCATTCCTATTTCACATCAGTTTTAAAATTTTCGGAAACTCAAAACTATAATATTAATAAGTGTATAATTTTTATAATGACCTTCAGATGATCGCATCATCTTGCAAAATAACCATGCAGTTTCAGTTGCATTAACTTTCCATTTTGAAGCTACACAAGGACTATTTTGGGATGGACACCATAATTTTGAGCCACTGTCAGATGTTGAGGTTGATACCTGAACTGGCACCCCCTCTTCAAACTTCTGCTTCACACCAATGACACAATGCTTGATTCATGGCAGATATAATGTGCACCAGGCCCGCATATTTAGCATATCTTTGGTGAGAGCATGCCATTCTGATAACAGGCCACTGTGGTCCCCACAAAAGAAAGACAAAGTGAGAGTCATAAAAATGGCCCCTTCACAAAATTCCATTTCATAAAAATGGCTCTTCACAAAATTCCACTTCATAAAAATGGCCCCTTCACAAAATTCCACTTCATAAAAACGACCCCTTCACAAAACTCAAAGTCACAAAAACAGCCCCATAACAAAATTCAAATTCGTAAAAACGGCCCTTTTACAAAATTTCATTTTAAAATTTTTCCATGGCCAAACAACAGTTTTTGAATGAGGCATTGCACAAAATATATATGTGAGTATTTTTTTTTTCAGTATTATATCAAATTACTGCATAATATTTGGTTCAATGAAACACTTTTGATATTAAACATAAAATATAGAAATATGACTGCTAAAATTGAAGGTTTTACATGATAAAAATTTTTTTTCACAAAAATGAGTCCCTAGAAAAAAACCTGGATCAACCCCTGACAAGTGAAGACAAAGTGCTACAAATCTAATGGTAGCTCAATGAAAACAGATAGTAAAGTTTCAACAAAATAACTAGTAGATTGCATCCTGAACAAGACCGCCAACTACTAATAGACAGGTAGTTGGCAGTCAATGTGTTAATAAATATTAAACAAGAAAAGGTGATTTGTGACAATGTATACACTTTCCAAAAAAATGTTTTTTATAAATAAAGGATGGATTTTTATATACCTCCTGAAAACTTCTTTAAAAATAAATTCTTTTGTAATTTAAAATAGATTTGTACAACATTTATTCTGGTGATTATTTATCGACACTATTACTCTAACACGTCTCTGATATATAAGTGCATTTTAGATTCATTCATGCTGTTACCCTATTACATGCTTTCAGTACAAAAGGGTTCAAGTAATTTTTCCATGTGTATTGAGTAAAACAAAAACTTCTAAAAATGGAAGCTAAGAGTCTTTATTTTGTTTTGGGCTAGCTTTTGTTTTTAGAATGTGCAAGAGTAATGATTGAACTTGCACATAATTGCATTGATTAAAACAGCAATAAGAGTTTCCTTAAAGTGGTTTGTAATAAATCGACTTGGGAAGAAAGAATTTTTTTTCTAATATTAGGAACCTACATAAAAAACTTCCTTATTACCATAATAATTAAAGTATTTTTATGTAAGCAAGACTAATAAATGAATGAACACTATAATAATATGTATAAAAATGTATTATATGTATTACCTGGTTTCCACCCATGCCATGGCAATGACTTACAGCTACGTTTTCGCCACTCTTCCTATTATAAGTATCTAGGCATTTATTTGTAAATTCGTTTCTGATCTGAAAAGTTTAGAATAAAGGGTGAGAATCAATATAAAGATAAAAAACGTTTATTTTTATCACATACATAAAAGTACAGTAAACCCTAGATTTAATGGACTAATAAGGACAAAAGGGTGTTCATTAAAATGAAAGCCCATTAAATAAAGTAAAATATAATGAACAATAGTTAAAAAAAAGAATTTCACATTTGAATTTGTTCTATATAAAATAAATGTGTAGTTGCTTTTGTGACGTTAACCATTACTCACTGTGACTGACAGCAGAGGAAGGCTCTCAACTGGGGGTCAGTTATGGTACATTACAGTCCAATTAGTGTAAAAATTATTTATTTAGGGTTTAATTTACACACACATAAGTTCACACATATCATTTCAAAATATATCTCTGCTAATAATGAAGGAGAATGTGTGTGCATGAGTGTTGGCGCTCTACAGGCCAGACCGCTGGACCTAGAGCTACGAAATTTGTCATAAACATACGATGGAGTGTGGGAATGTGCAAATTGGAGCCTTTTTTTTTTTGAAATTTTGATTAAATAAAAATTAAGCGAAATTTTGGCACTTTTCCTTAATCAAGTTCAAAAATATTACAACACAAAAATCATTTTTACGCCATTTGAAAGTGCAAAAATTATCGTTTCAATAATATCAATTAAGTTCATGTACAATTTTTTTCCTCTAATTTTAATAAATGTTTAAAAACATTTTTTTTGGCATCACTTACAATAATATTTTTCATTGTTGAAAGCTAAGGTAATATCTTAATGTTTAATGATATGTTTTAATCAGCATATTGTCATCCAGCTAACATGCTGCTGGATGCAAAATGTACCACAACATTTTAAAGTTGAAACCAAATGTATATTTTGCAAGAGGAATAAGAGAGTGAAGTTACTCGACTCCATTAGGGCCATTCATACAGACAACCAGCAGAATAGGTATAAGACTACTGAAAGAACATGGGTTAAATGTCTACCAAAATTTGGAATTTAAAATTACTTTGTTATGGGAACCATGAATATGAATTTATACATTAGAGATTCAGTTGAAATTATATTCCCAGTGAACAAGCTTGTTGCTGAAGGTGGCTAGTCAAACATAAAAGAAGAAATGTTTGTTTATGACACATCATGTTTGGTCGCATGGACTTGACTACCAGTTCAAAGCTTCAGAGGGCACTGCCTCTGTCAGACACAGTCCGTTATTGTTAACATGACAAGATCGACTACAATTATACAATATTTAATTTACCTACCATATTAGTAACAAAAACTCGATGTGACTACATGTTAGAAGAGCGGAGGAAAAAAATGCATCAAGAACATTAGTTGCATTCTGTCCATTACATTTCTGTTCACAAGACAAAAGAAGGCAGCTACATAATAGATAAGCAACAACCAATTTGTGGATTTCGGGTTTACTATTGCAAGTTCATGTAATTCGCTCTGCAAAATTGAACCAACTGCAATCAGCTGTACAACGCATTATGTAACTATTAACTTTGGAACAATACAACATTAGAATTCTTACTCTGATGTTTCGTGAAACCATTTAAATCTCAAAATGTGTATTTTGGAGTTGGCTCCATTAACTACGTCCAAATAATTCTTCACTATATTAAAAAGGTCACCATTAGAAAATTCCAATATGTCTGTTTTGCTGCTGCACCTAGGGCTGGATTAAGCCCTGTAGGGGCCTCAGGTAATGCTAGTTTCGGGACCCCCTTTCCTCTTCCCAACTTCTTTTTTTTAGCAAATTTTTAAGTAACACATATAATGACCAACATTGAAATAACAAAACATTTAAATTCCAGATCAACATCAAACAAGTTAGTTTTGTTACAAAAAATGTAAAAATTTAAATTGTGTATAAAAAAAATTTAGATTTAAAAGCAATTTTACCCAAAAATTAATAAAACATTTTTGGTCAATACTAAAAATTACTAAATTTTGAAAATTTAAAAAAAAAAAAAAAAAAAAAAAAAGCCCACATTTGATCTGTAAGCAAATTTGAAAATATGAAAAAAATTCTAAGAATAATGTTCTGAAATTTAGATGATACTTAATTTTAATTTAAATATGTTCGAGTACACAGACTTTGTAAATCAAATGTGAGCACAAAATTATATTACCCCAAAAATGCCACAAACAAAAATTCTCGGGGGGGGGGGCCCTAAAAGTTGTGGGGCCCTATAGGCAGTTACCTACATAGTCTATTTAGTAATCCAGGCTTGGCTGTACCCTCTACATTATATATCTCAAATGACACAACAGATATACCCTTCAGGCACAATGAAACAATCTACAATACTGAAGTTTTCGACATGTTTATGCAGAAAGTACATTCACAGCCAGATATCTCAGTTTATGAATGAGTCTGCAATTTGGATCGTAATAGAATCATCCAAAATAGCTGTGCAAAAGGAAAGTAAGTGAAATAAGCAAATTACCATTCAGTAAGACTTAAAATTATGGTGCTGTCTCATCACCACACTCACAAAATGTTCACTAACTATTAAAATGATTCATATACTCCTGCTATTTTAGAAAATATTTTTCGACTTATGAAAAAATGTTGTGTGCAGATTGTACCATAACCTTAAGCCTGAACAATAATTATTACAAGGATAATTTGTGACACATTAAAAAAACACAGTAAAACTTTGGTTAACTGTCAGTCGTTTAACCGGCAGTTTCTATTATCTGTCATCATCTAAAAAAACCAATCCATCATTTCTGTGCATTGCTACTTTTATACTGAAGTTTACAGTAATTGTTCTGTAAAATTAGATACAAAATGCATGTATTATTCACCTTTAAACGATTTTATTTTCATTTTTGTCTCAAGTCAACAGAGAAATCACATTACTGTACACATGTATTGAGAAATTTTTGTTATCCGTCAGAGCCCTCCTTCAGATGGCGCCCTCATTAAGCAAAGTTTTACTGTGCAATAAAATGATTTTAGTCCAAACGAATGCTACAAAAATTCAGTATCGATTTCAATTATTTTGCTTTTATAGTCAATTTAATTGCTTACAAATGTAAAAACAACATTATTAGCATTAATAGTAATCTGTCAATATACAGGTTTATGTTCAAGTTTTCAATAGCAGAGCAACAAAAATACAAAAGAAAAAAAAAAAACCATGCCAACATAAAAATTTGAATTATATAATAAAATATACTAACTTCACCAAGGTGATAATAATCTAAGGGCATCTGGGATTCAGGATATATATTTTCTAGATACCATCGGAATGATTTACACTGCAGTTTTTTTCTAAGCTCTTTGCGCTCTGTCACATTTCCAGCGGCAACTTTTTTGGCAACTGAGAAAAAAAAATCAAATTAGTTGAATGACATTAAATAACAAAATTTTATTAATGCATTTGCAATAACAGGGTGGCTACAGAAACTGTGAAAAAAATTTCCCTGATTTTTCCCTGACTAAACTTACAACATTTCCCTGACTAAAATTACAGCATTTCCCTGATTTACGGCTACTAATTATATTAGTTTCCTGGTTTTCTCCCTACTCAGAATCGCTGTATGTGTACAAATTACATTATTAAAAACACTTTTACAAGTTATTTAATATGAAAAAATAATATATTTTGATGAAATTTAATTTTTAAAAATGGAATGAACATCCTAAAAAAATCTATTACAGCAGTATATTACATTTCTTATATGTAAAAAATAATGGAAATTTTAAGAAAATACTTTGTTTCTAAAACTGCATAAGAATTCTAAGAAACATTAAAACTACTCTTTGCAACACAAGTTAAATTATTTTAACAGTAAAGGTTATTATGATCTTTGCTCAAAACTTTAAAACAGTTCAATAACTAATTAGTGTTCTTGGCATGAGTACCAGAATAACATGTTGCAGCATAAATATAAAAATAGTATAATTATATGTACCTAATAATATATATTTTAGCAAAGATTTAAACAAGAGAAATCGCCAAAATATTACTTCAAATCTTTATTCTTTAACAAATCATAGATTAATTGCTCTAATCAAAAACTTATGCTTTTATAAATGAATATAAGTTTTTTTAAAAAAAATCCACTTATTATTACAAATAATGCTAGACATAAGATATTAATTTATAGATAATAACTCAGGTAACAAATAACTATTAATTTTCCCTCATTTTTAGATATTTTTACAAATTTCCCCGACTTTTCCAGATCGATAAAATTCCCTGACTTTTCCCTGATATCCTGGTTCTGTCGCCACCCTGAATAAGATTGATTTAAGCTGTTTTAATGGCATTTGTTTAACATAATTTAAAAATGAAAAAATTCTGGGCTAGTTTTCATATGCATATTGCTGGATCTGCTCATAACCATCAAGATTCGAAGAAAAACATTTGGCACAAATAAATAAAAATTCACAATCATTAAAGAATAACAAAAGATTTAACAAAGCACATAAGAAGATTAAATATATCGTGACAAGATAATTTAAAAACAACGAAATGAACTTGTTCTGTATTTCATGTCACATATCTAGGTAAAACAAATAATTTCATAAGTAATAGGTTATTGAAATCAAAGAATAATATTTCACTGTCTTGTATAATGTAAGGTGTCAACAGCTATTCAATAACTTTCACAATTATTTACAATTTTAGAAAAAAGAACACTTTATAGTTGGAGAAAATGATTAAATATACTACACCTTTCACATTTATATCCAGTGCAACTTTCTGGAAAGAACTAAAGTTTTTTTTTAAAAATTAATTACAATGGATGTTTCATTTCTCGATCGTTTTTGTCAAAAGCGCATGTTTGTGTTTACAAACAAAGCAGACAAGTACATAAAGTTAAAGTTGTAGTTATTAATGGACGAGTTTTCTGCTTTGTTTACTGGCCTGTACTACGTATTTCCGGTGTAATGCTAAGTCAATCGATCTTCAAAGCGGAAGGCCTTACAAGCAGTTGAAGTCAAGGTCTTTACTATAAATAAACAAACCAGAAAACTCGTCCTTAATGTCTAAAACTCCGATTTAAATGTTTTGGCCTAACTAAACACTATTAATTGAATTACACTATTAATTGAATAGTGTAATTCAATTAATAGTGTAATTGAATTTCACTATTCAATTAAAAGCTTAGAACTAATTGTTGAAATCAATTTCCTCTATGGAATTTCGGGTTGGTAATATTCAATAATTATGTTAGAAAACAAATTATTGACTTTTTGATGATTTTCTACAGGTGGCGCTATAGGTTCGACAAAACCACAGTTTCCGCGTTCTTCAGCAATGATGTTGAGTATTGAGCTCCAGTGTTTAAAACAGATGAATTTGTGTACAAAAATAAATGCAGTAATTTTTCCAATGAATATTCAACGCGATATACCTATCTGACTTATTGGAATTAACACAATAAACTTACCAGGATTTATAGCATAAAAGAAATCTTTCCATTCATCTAACCACACTTCTGCAAGTCTGGCATTGTTATGATTAACTATCTTACTAGTACCACCAGGAAATGTATATGGTGTAGATTTTCTGAACACATGTCCAACATGAGAGCAAGTAACTATCTCTAAGGTACCACCGCACATCCATATCTAAGAGCAAAAATGAACAAAAAGTAATGTGATAAATCGTATAAGTTTAAACATAAATAAAAATATACTCGACAAACTACTTTTTAAGTGTAAGGACACATTTTATCTGTATCGTTATAAACAGCCATTCCAATTGCCAGTATACCAGGTTGACTTTCGAAGTGGCGGCGAATGGGAGCTAAAAGTGAAGGGGCAAAAAAGTTTGTAGACAACTAAAAATACGCGAGGAAACAAAATAAAAATAAAAAAAAATCAACTACAAAATTAGCTAACTTCCCGGGACGCTATTGCTTGTTTTACAATTCATAGTTTTAGGCAGTTAAAATTAAATAAAAATTGAAATTTTCATCAAAAAATGTGTGTGGGGGGGCTTCCCCCCTTACCTCCCTGACTTACCGCCACTGGACTTTCGGAAAGAAGTAGCAAAGGATAGTACACAATATTGTTAAGATGCATAATATTGCGGATATTGAGGTTATATGTCGATATGGTAAGAATTTTTTACAATATATTTGAAATATTGAGGGAGCAATAATTTTTCAATTTCCTAACCATGTGGAAGGGTTTATGAACAATAATTTTTTTTCGATTCCTATGGTATGAGAGTGTTTTTAAAATGCTGAGTGTGATGTTTCCATTTCTAAAGCTTGGGATGTTTCATAAAACCTACTCTCGATGTGCAGACATATAACCAAATATTTGTAATGGTTTTATGAAACGCACTAAACTTGGATTATTAAATTTTTTTTCAGACTTTTTTTCAACTTTAACCCCTTATCTGTCGCTCCCGTCATATTGACGTGCATAGAATTATCGCATTTTTAGGATTATAAACTAAAATTTAATCATTAATTAGCCTTATAATTTGACACAAAAATTATGTAGAATCCATAAGCATCTGCAGCATTCTATGCCTTCTTAGATGAATGAAAACGACAGCCCCTTGCCAAAGCAGGAGGGGAAATCTTATTAGATAGAAAACAAAATGCTACTATAAGGGATTAACGCAATACAGTCGGTATTTCGGAATATTACATTTTAAAATTACAAAAAATTTATAATCATAAAAAGCTAATAATTTTTTGCATTTTTATTATCCATAAATAGCAGCAGGTACTATGTGTTAGAACGTTGCTGGATTTTGATTGTTTTTAGCTGAATAATTCAATCTATCGTTTTGTTTCCAATACGATTCATTGAAGCATTTCAAACTTTTAATTGATATAGTCTCTGGTTAAAGGAGATTTAATGCTGTCATATACATCAATGAGTAGCACCAAAGCTAAAATTTAGTTTCTTTTTTTTTAGTTTTGTAGTTGTTTGACTAGGTGGTGAAGCTAACGGGATCGGAGATGCACCTTATAAAAATGTAAAAAAAGTTCCTTAAATTTATTTAAAGTACCTTATTCAGTACATTAAATAAATTTAAGCGCCTTTTATTTTTACAAAATGGCATCCATAAATGTTTTGTTATATCTTTTTTAACGATTTAGATACCAGAGATATGATTTACTCTCAATGCTTTTTCAGTTTGAATATGAGTAGTATGTCATTTTTTAGAATCGATCCTACTCGGAAAAATATACGGTGCAATATTTTCTCAATGTACTCAATATAATGCAATAACTTAAAATTTTTTTAATAATATTACAGAGAAGCTTTCACAATGAAAAAAGAGTGCGAAGCTTTGTGTGCAAGCAGTGGCGTAACTAGGGGTGCGGCAATCACTCTGGTCGCAATTGCAACGGAGCCCAAAATTAAGGAATTCACTGGTTGCATTTAATATAAAAGTAGGATTTTTTGAAATTCTTATTTCCAAGATTCTTAAAAATTGATATAGTTTCAACAAAGTGTGGGAAAATCCTAAGGATGGAGTCATCTTTACAATCCGGAAACCTCAAGCTGCGACAAAATAACAAGTAATATTATACTTCAGAGATTTTCTGACCGAAACACTCATTGCGAAATTAAAAACTCGTTTAGAGTTCCCACCCTACCGGGACAAAAATTAGTTTCTCGATGGGGTGAGAAACAAGGGAAGATGGTTAGGGATAATTATCTCCGCAGGGTTCCTGTCTCTTTCTTCTGACCCGATGGTTCCTATGGTTTCTCACGGTATGCATGGTGCATACTGAATGATTGTCAGCTTCTTCGGAAATTGGTCATAAACGGTTAACAGAAGTTTCATTCCTATTTTCAATCAGCAAAGAATGAAAAACGGAAAATATACCTCCATTTTTTGCGTGGTGTAAGAGCTCTCCAGAAAATTTAAAAAGACGCAAGATGGCTATCTTTGTATTGTTGTTAGCACTGAATATTTGTATAACTTGTATGATTAATATGCCACAGTGTTTATTTTAAATTTTCATTTCGCAAAACCTAGATGCAATTGTTCTGCCAAATGAAAAACAGAGACAGAGAGAGAGAAAAGACCGTATAAAGTTTTGCAATTACTGGAAAAAAATTAAACAGATCTTGCAAACAGATCTTAAATTGACATTGAAAAAAAAAAATTTTCGTTAAAATAGCAAGGATTTTCTAAAAAAGAATTTACATTTAAAATGCTAAAGAATTAAATAAGCATGTAAGAAGATTTAAATTTAAATTATGAAGTTTATCTCAAATGATCTTCTACGTTTACAGCAAATTTTTTCTTCAAAAAATGATTTTCAAATAAATTAATCGTGCCTTTTCCATATATTTTTCTTTTGTATATTGCGAAAAGGTAGTTTTGAAGATTATTATCCTGAACATGATAATAATGTACACGGTAATGTATTTTTTTCATTTATTTCAGAGAATTTTATTCCACTTTAAATTTTAGACTGAATACTTCAATTTTAGTTATAATTAAGATGTCTAGTCTAAGCTTTAGACGCGATAAAATCTGGAATAATGTCTTTGCCCATGAAACTTTCGGCATTTAGAAGTTTGATCTCACCAGTTTCGTTCCAGCAAGCTGACTTATAACTTTTCTGTCAGATCCCCTTCCCCCTGCGTTTATTTTGCAAAATACATTAAATCCGTAAAAAATTAAATTATTATACTATTATCAAGTTAAATTTTTTTTTAATTTTCTAATCTGATTTAATTATAAAACACGAAATTCCTCATGGCAATTTTGTTAACTTCAGTTTTACACTGCATAAAATGAATGAATCTAAATTTATAAAATTACACTTTTATAATTCTTGTCTACTAAAATAATAAGGAAGTACAGTTTTTCACGATGAATCGCAAATGAATAATGTAATAATTTTAATTCATGTTTGAATCTGCATTTTTTTATGCAGTAGCGTATCCCCTAATTATATGTAATGGATTTTAACTTTGTCATAATATTCTAGATAAAACATTAAATTTATTAGATGTAAATTTTGATTAATAAATTTAAAGATATATATGAAATTATATGATGAATTATGCTGTGAATATTATTAAATATTTTAGTCACTATGGTTTTTTGTATTAGTTTATCTGTATTAGCAAAACATTTACTTCAATGTTTACAGTTTTTATATACTGACTATGGGGGAAAAAGTAATGTACATATTTTTTCATTATTATTCATATGTGTGTGGTTTTTTTTTCAATAGATTGAAAGATTTGTGCACATTTTATATTATTTTTCAAATACGAGCTAAATGGAATGCATCTTTAATTTATAAATTTCTAATTTTTCGATTTACCGACGGAGGTCCTTCGTTGAATCGAGGTTCTATTGTATTCTCTTTTTATAGAGAGCCATTAAAAAAATTTAATGACCAAATGCGAAATTTTTTTAATTTTTTTTACCGGCAAAACTTTGGAAACGAAGCTTCATTCCGGAAACCATCTAAAATAATTTTCTAATAATTAATTAACATTTATTAATTAGGAAAGCAAAAGTGAAATGATAAAAATTGCGAGCAGTGCCAGTCACTTCTTAGCTTGTATAAAGTTTCATAAGGAAGCCTTATCAATAGGATAATATTTCTTACAAATAACTGTCCATTTCCAACACTTGCATCCAATAAACGTTACATGCAGAAATCTAACGATCAACAATACAAAAACAATAAAAGAATGCTTTGTTGCTTTAAGTAACAATTTCCGGACGCTTCATTGTTAATGATTTAACACTAGATTTAATAGAAGAGCAACGTTCACTTTCAGTGCCCCATTCTTTTTGTAACTTTTCCTATTTTAGAATCAAAACTTAACCTATGACGCTCGAACCTCTCCATAGGCGTGCAGCATGATCCCTATCATTGTCGTAGCAGCTTTCGTTCAAATTTTTCAAACAGGACTTGCTTCAGATGACCTTTTTCTCACCCAAGGTATTTCTATTCCGGAGGATTTTATAATAGTGCGCGATATCAGGGAGGAAGGCATAGCCGCTTTAGAAGCAACTTTCCCAAGCAATCCTTTTAATGCAAACAGTGGAAGTTCGTCGGCAACTGTAGAAGACAAATTTCCGGAAGTAAATACAAAGAATCCGTTCAAACGAAATGCAAGGCGAAAGCTGGAACAAATAATTCAGAAACAACGGCAGAACGAAAATTTGAAACAAATGGACGACATACAAAACAACAATCCATCTCGGAAACATCTTTCAAAGAACACAGTAACACCGACGCATAAAGTAACAAGGAGAAAAAAGAAAATGACAGTAGGTCCTCGAAATTTGAGCAATAATTCATCAAGCACAACTTTGTCTCCAGAGCAGCTATACTATCGATGGCTAGAAGCGAAAGCAGAGAAGTCGGCAAAAATCAAGAATTCAAATAACCCAGTTACAGGTATGTCTTCAAATTTAAATATCTTTCCCTACTTCGGCGGCTTCAGTAATTCATTTTTAGATTTTAAAGAACATCAAGCGAATAATGGTAGGACAGGAAATTCAGAAAATCTTGTTCAAGTCCATCTGGCTAACAACAGCTTAAAAAATGAGTCCAACTCTTCATCTCTAAATGAGAAGACCGTTTTTAAAACTGGGAATCGCACAGGAGAGGACATCCAAATATTCTTCTTTGGCGATTTCGATCCGTATACGGAACCAGCAAGGCAAAGAAAAGAAGTGGCGAATTTCGATACGAAGGACAAGTTCTCGAGTAAGTCTGAAAGCTTAAGAAATGTGGGTTTAGTGATCATGGGACTGGTGGGTATTACAGCATTTGCTTTGACTGTAACTTGCATTTCCTTCATGTTTTCAAGACGTAGGAGGAACAAGAAAAATGACGAAATGTCCGAAGGAAGTACAATATCTCTAGTTCGCGTTACAGAAACTGTGGGATTAATAATTCTAGCCATTCGATTTTTCTTAAGAAATAGGAAAGCAAATCAAAAAGAGAAAAGTTATGAGTCTGAAATTCGAAAAAAGACTTGCGATCATCAAAGGCGAGTCTTAGTTGAATGCAATAACAGTCCAGGCCCTAGAAATATGAAATATTCTTCTAATCAAATGGCATTTCAAGCTGAAAAGTTATCGACCAGTCCCAAAAAAACTATGCAGTTGAAAAATCAGAAAGCTCCCACAAATAGTACCAATACATGCCGGCGGCAGGCCATATTTTGCTCCACACACTTGAAAGGAAAGCGACATGTGCAAGCAATTGCTTCCGAAGATACCATCTGCACAACTGAGAGTCTTGGCCTTTCTTTTGAGAGGAAATACATAATACATAAAAGCAAAAAGGAAGATGGAATTAGAGATTTTAACACCAGAGGTCGAGAAACTAGTGAGCACTCAAATTACCAGCATGATGAGACTCAGTCAAGTTGCTCCCAAAGTTCATGTGAAGAGGACTCAAGTTCTTGTTTTTCCAATAATCGAAGGGCAATTTCAAAGGAACTCATCAAACTGTTAGAAGCAACTAAAAATGGGCCAGCGCGCTTGCCTTCATTGCCTACAATAAATGAAACCAGCTCTTCAGCCGATCAACGCACACGAAGTTCAGAATAAGGCTCAAAATTACAAAGTAGTCCTCAAGCGATCAGCGCACACGAAGTTCTGAATAAGGCTCAAAATTTCAAAGTAGATAAGTGTTAATAGAAAATGCACGCCTTTTGAGAATCTAATCTATTGAAGAACAAGACACTGATATAAATAAAATGATTTTAAAAGTTCTTTCTAAAAGTGATTTAAAGATTTTGACTTTTTAGCGAAATGCAAGACATTTGACTAAAATATTTTTTAAAATACGGTTTGCTTTCTACGAAAATAAAGTGGCTATACAAAATGCAGGGTATCCGAAAAGTATATCGATACTTTAAAAAATTCATAAAAAATAAATTAACAAAGATATACCCTTCAGTTTTCTTATTCAATAAATAATCATTTTTTTTAAAGTTAAGTGAACATATAATGGCATCACGTCGTTGGAATCGTCATTCTCGTTTCAATGTAGCTTCTCCTTGGAAATGGCGGAAGTTGTGCGTGATTTATCGAATTTAAATCTGTAACGCAGGTATAGCATCAATTTTGGACCACATTATAATCGAAATAAACTTCAAGATCATGAATTTATGAATGGCATAACAAACAGCTTTATGACGGTGTGGCGAGATTCTCCAACGTTTCATGGAATACCTGGTAGGAAATCTTTTACTGACTCGATGCGTTGCAAGTGATTAATGGTGTGAACATTGAAAAGTTCTAAAAATTGTTAAAAAAAACTATTTTGATATTTCCATTACTGAATACAACCCCTCCCCCGCAATTGCATACCTTTTAATAATTTTTTTAAAAGTCAAGATGCTTTTCGGATACCCTGTATTTCAACATAAAAATATCATCACTTAGAAAAACCGGATTCATAAACATAATACAAACTTCAAAACAAAATCGAATGATAAACCTTTGATTCAGGAAACAAATACAAAGGAGCGATGTTGGGGATAAAGTACACATACAAGTGATATAATACACAGCAGCAGTCGTTTAATTTTAAAAATCCTTCTTCTCTTTTTTTGAAAGAGAAGTGGGCAAAAGAACAATTTCCAGTCGATCCGTTTTCAAAGAGTTGGAAATAAGAAAAAGCAAAGTTTTAACAATAAAAAGCAACAATAATCTTACCCTAAAAGACAATTCCAAGTTCTCTCCTCCCCATATATCCATTCCTTCGTCGTACTTGCCAATTTTTTCAAAGTAATCTTTATCGATCGAAAACAATCCACCAGCCATTGTTGGAGTCCTGAAATATTAATGGAAATACGTTAAGAGCTTATTTTAAGTTCTTCCAGACACAGTTAAAGTTAGCTAGAATTTCTTTTGATACGTGACTTGGTACGAATTTGAGAAGAATCCAGAATAAATGTTTCAAACGATATTTGCGCGTGTCCAATACATATTAGAATTCTTTGTCTTCTTCCTCAAATGCCAACTTAAACCATGCGAAATCTTTCTTTAGAACTTTTCTTACAGAAGAAACAAAAATGACTAGAAACCCGTCTATATATATTCCACAGAAAGTAGAATAATTCAGCTATGTATTGAGCTAATTTTATATTTTTCCTTCATGGAACAGATTTCAAAAGACGTAAAAATTTTTAAGGAATCTAAAATAAATGCTTCAAAGGATATCTGCGCGTGTCCAATACACATTAGTATTCTTCTTGTTCAGATTCAGACATTCTTTCTTTACTTCTTAAAGAAGAAACTAAAAAATAGTAGAAACCCATCTAGATCTATTCCATAAAAAAATACTTCGGATACGTTTTTGTACCGATTTTATATTCTCTCTGGCATAGAACAAAATTCAGATCACGTAGCAAAATTCCACATAAAAAAGAAAAGTAAATTTAAGTTATTTGAAGAATTCTCAAATGAAAGAAAAATTAATAAAAGTATGAGTATTGTGAAAAGGAATTATTTCAAGTATGACTTCACTAGATTTTATATTTTAATCTCTGTAAAATCAACGAGAAACCGAAACATGATTAGGTTTTTGAAGTTCACATCCGAATTGTTTAAATGAACTTTATCTTTACGATGTTTTTTCATATCAACTGTATTTGACATTTGTATTTCTAACCGAATACATTAGTAATTCAACCTATGAAAGCTTAAGTTGACACACGACTGTTAAAACTAGCAAATTTTCGATTTTATTAAAAAATACTAGCAGTACGCGCACGGCGTTGCCCGTGGAATCAGGACTTCAACAAAATAAAAAAAAACCCACATACAATTACACAAATGAAAGTTTTAAAAACGAAATCAAAACAGAAATATATATATTATGGAGTTTGTCCGCTTCTTTTTCCTCTTGACCGAATACCGTTAATCCAAAACAATGTTAAAAAAATTACAATGTGATATTCATTACACCGCAAGCAAAGTATGAAAGGCAAAGAAATAAGTTAAGACACGCTTAAAAATAATAGTCGAAGTCATCGAGTAAATAAATCATCTCTTCGTAGAACGCGAAAGTAATGACGTCACCTGCCGCGAAAAAGGAAGGTCGAGTAACCAGCCAATGAAATTGCAACAATGCAGTCGGAGGGATCTCTGGAGGATGTCCCGTTGGGAATGGTCGGTAGCAAAAACACTGTTTGTACTTTTCAGGGAAAAATTAATTTAAAAAAAACGGGAAAAGGTATTTTAACGTTCTTGTTTTAATTCTGACAGAAACGTTCCAGTTATAAGTTGAAAAATATGGAAAATGATAGCGTTGTTAGAAAGGCGGATGCGAGAATTTCAAGAAATCCGAATAAAAAATGACCATAAAAGTGACTAGTTTTCAAAAATTTTTCAAAATTCAGTAAATTACGTTAGAAATTCAAAACTAACTTCATTAGAACGGAAATCGCGTGCTCTTTCCGATGGTGTATCTATTTTTGTCATACACTTATTCGAAACCATGCTATTGAGAAATTAGTGCGAAAAATCACCCAAAACAACACAAAACATTAAATAAAAAATTTTCTAGATTAAATTTTAAAATTTCGGCTTCGAGGTGCATTGAGTCACCATTAAGACTACCTGTGTGCCAAATGTCATGGCTGTAAGTGCGATAGATTCGTCTGGACATCGCACGCACACACACAAACATTGCCTTTTGAAAGTATAGATATATATTATTTCCTTCTCTTTTGAACAATTTAAAACAACCCGCGTTAAAAGATCCCCATAATTATAAAAGTTATGAAGGAAAATGTAACAGCTATTCAACGTAAACATTGAATATGGCCATATCTTTAAAGCGCTATGTCTCAAAATGTGTGTTTTTTTTATATTGCGCGCACGATATCTCAAGAACTATCGAATATTTTTACATAAAATTTGTACTGAATATGTATTGTGCTATGTACTACAAATTGAACCACAGTTTTGTACATATTTTTTACCAAAGAAGTTTTTTGGGGGTTAGAAAAGTTGAAGTTTTAACAATTTTTATTTTAAATTGGTATATAAAATAGAAATTAAATTTAAATGTTAATAAATTTAGTTTGAGTTTCTTAAACAGACTGTTTGAATTACTTAGATATCCAAAATATTGTGTTTAGACCAATATTTTATCTGTAATCATGCGCGCAAGGAGTCTATCTCACTTTTTCCCCAAAAATTATACCCATATTTGTTACTCTCTTAAATAAATACATATCAATATAAAGATTTGAAAATGTGCGTACAATAACCGAAAGAACAGATATTTTTCTAGAAAAAAAGTTAGTTTTTGAAATATTTTGTTTTAGAGATATAATGTATCGAATTTGACAGTTTATCCCCCATTTTTCGGAAATTTAGAGGGCGTATGTCCCCTTAACAAATGCAAGTTAGAAATCTAAATGAAGAATTTATAGGTTTACAGTTTCCGTAGAATTTCGCCTCTCGGGACTCGAGCCCGAGACAAGGAAGGTGGAATCAGAATTTGAACCTGCGATCCCCGGACCGCGAAATCCACCGTGTCCTAATTGGGGTAGGGTACTTTCCCGTTAGCCGGGCGCAAGCGAAAAATCGCCAAATAATGTAGAATTCCGCCAAATTTCTTACAACCATTCTCTTGGCGACTTGGCACGCATTTGGTTCACAATTGGCGACATTTGCGTCCGGCTAACGGAAAATCGCTTCGCTTGGCGACTTGGCTCGCGTTTTGTTCACTTGGCGACATTTGCGCCAAATCGCTTCGCTTGGCGACTTGGCTCGTGTTTAGTTCACAATTGGCGACATTTGCGCCCGGCTAACGGAAATCCACCTTGTCCTATTTGGGGTAGTTCTAGGGCTGTTTTATCCAATGGGAAAATTGGGCTGTAGCCCAAGGGTGGCAGTGACCCAACGGCGTCTAAAAATATACAACACTGATTTTATTTTAACCCTTTCGATCCGACTTCTGAAATGATTAAAATTTAATTATGAATTACTAATTATTAATTATAAATTGTAAAAGTGAGATTTATTTATAGAATAAGGAATGAAGGGTAATATCCGGGACATATATGCCCATTAGGGCAGAAAGGGTTCATTTTGAATAAAAAAATGTGTTATAACCTAAAATACAGTATACTCTCTATTATCCGTGCTAGGATTATCCGGCTTGCGGATTATCCGTGCTCATTCCGGACTCACAAAAAATTTAAAAGAGAAACATTATTACGCTTATCATTCATGTAAAATCGATGTTGATGTTCGATCGAGAGATTCATTTCGTGAAACCAGTGAGCCATAACGGCGGAGGCTAAAGAATTTTTTTCTTCCCCCACGTGCAATCTCTACCGGTTAAACTCCTAATTTTCTGAGAAATGAATCATCTAGTTCCTTCTCGTACGAACACGCTTCTTCCTGACACGTCATTCTTTAACTTCTTCGTCTTCTCTCACTTTCGCACGTGTTCCTTTAGTTTTTGCGTCCTGTTTATCGTCAGTTAGTAACGTGAAATTTTTTGCTGGTAAAAATGAGTGGTGTGAAACGAAAACGAAACGTTTTAAATGTTAAACAAAAATTAGAAATCCTTCAAAAACTTGGGGAGAATCAGCTCGTACTGTTGCAGAAGACATACTAAATGAGGGAAATACAGTCTCTCTCATTCTGCTACTCTGCAATCTGTGGGAAACTTTGTTAGATTATATGGGACAAAGAGGATTTGATTACAGTGACATTACTGCGGTTCGTAAAATATGTGTCGATATACGACAAGAGATGAACAAAGAGCAGAAGCAAAGACACATTACAGATTTTTTAAAGCTGTAAATGTTAAAAGGAAATTCCTAGTTTGATGTTATACAGCATGCAAATGTAAGTAATTTTTATATTTTTGTACTGATGTTGATTTTTTTCTTTAACCAGCGGGAGTGTTCTCCCCTAAACTTTCTCGTATACTTCCCCCAAAAGGAGCCGTTTCTCCTTCCCCCGCGTGGCTAAAAAAATTCGAACTTACTGTTATCCAGAATACAATGATTATCAGAAGGTTTTTCATTATAGTGATTGAAAAATATCTAGGTAAAGAATTCAAAGAGATGCGTACCGATTAAAACGCATCTATCGCGCACTGCTAGGTTTCCCTCTTGCCGTCTCAAGGACAAACTAACGTAATTCGCTCCTTTCGCCTGCACAGAAGATTGCTTCTAATACGCATGCGCGTGGAGATTGTATAATTAACGGATTGGTTTCAATAGTAGACTGACAGACAGTCAACCCTTTGACGGATTTGGTCCCAAATTTTATACGGACCTACATTCATGACGATAAAACCGTGCACCAAATTTTATCCATCTAGCTATTCAAGTTTTTGAGTTATAGTGTTCACATGACCTCGAACATACAGATAGACAGACTTCCCGTTGACGGATTTTGTCCAAAATTTGATAGAAACCTACAAATTATGTTTAAAGACCACATACCAAATTTCATCCCCGTAGCTCTCATAGTTTTCGAGTTATCGTGTTCACAGACAGACAGACATAATTCCCAAATTGTGTTTTTCGGACTCGGGGAGATCTAAAACGTGGAGATTCGTCAAAATCTCGAGTTCGAATTTTTTGACGATTGCAATACTTTCTCTTTGTATACTTCGTATACGAGAAAGTAACCAGTGGGAGTGGCCTCCCCTAAACTTTCTCGTATACTGCTCAAAAATTTGTCATTTCCCCTCCCCTTGCGTGGATAAAAAAAATCGAACCTACTGTAATCCAGAATGCAACGAATATCAGAAGGTTTTTCATTGCAGATTATAGTGATTGTAAAATATTTAAGTGAAGAATCATATTAAAAGAGATGCCTATGTATTAAAACTTAGCAATATTTATTTTCCATCACACTCCCGGAAGATCCGCTATTATACGAGCGAGCGAAAGCTTAACAGGAGATAAAACACATTAATCACAAACTCCGTCTCAAGGACGTAATCCTCCCGCTTAATACCAGAGATAGCTAAGTAGGCATGCGCGTGGAGATGGTTTTGAAACGAAGGCTTAATAAGTATGAGATTATACAAACCGACAGACAGTCAACCCGTTGACGGATTTGGCCCAAAATTTTATACGGACCTACATTCATGACGATAAAACTGTGTACCAAATTTTATCGATCTGGCTTTTCAAGTTTTTGAGTTATAGCGTTCGCATGACCTCGAACATACAGACAGACAGACTTCCCGTGGACGGATTTTGTCCAAAAGTTGATAGAAACCTACAA
>BGPR01005877.1:47804-69551 GCA_013235015.1 Araneus ventricosus | reverse complement strand
CCGGTGGTACGCGCCGCCTTATGGGACATCTAAATGCGAGTCACCGGAGGTACGCGCCGCCTTATGAGACATCTAAGTGCAAGTCACCGTTAGTACGCGCCGGAGCAAACGTTTTATCTGAACTCTGGTTAACCAAAACCCGGGTTATCCGAAATCTGTCTGAAATCGTAAATCTAAAAAACAGTTCTATTCTGCACGGAAATAATCGTGAAAGCGAAATTTTTTTTTTGCAATCATGTCCCCACTTTTTTTCTTTTAATCCTCTCCAAGAAGGTTGGCGATTCATTTTAGAATACAAAAATTAAAATTAATTCGTGTTAACAATATTAATTACAACATTGTTTACTTATCAGACTGCGGCAGATTGAGGGTTAACTTTAATAACAAGCATAAGTGTAGCCCACAAAGAGAGTTTTGAATTCTTTTGACACTCAAAATTAGATACTGTAATTAGAGACAAACTAGTAATAGATGTTCATGGCTTAACCGAACAAATCATTATCTAAAACGGCTCTCATTCCTTTAGTTCGGTTAATCAGAGTTGTTCTGTACATTACACAGGGTTCCCACTTATATCTGTTAAACCCCCTTAACTTCTTAACGGTAACAGCTAAGGCCATAAAATTGGTGTCTAGGTATAGTAAAAAGGCTATGCGGTACTCGATGAGACAACGTACAACGCCATCTATCGACAAATTTTAGAATTAGCGGTCCTATCTCGTAAACGGTGAAAGATACGAGAAAAAAGTGAATTAGAAAAGTGTAGAGAAATCTTGATTTAGTACGGACAGATATCTTGCGCATATTAATACTCAAAACAGAATGAAAAAAAACGAACATTTGTTTGGTCGCGATTTCGAAAATTGTCATGTGATAAAGAGTGGAAGAAAGAAACTGAGACACTTGCCTGTCTTCTGGATCATTTATTTATATTACTCAAAATGCTCTCCGTTAGCCACTATACACATTTGCACTCTGGACTGGATTTCTCGCTTTGCTCGCGTTTCAAGAAGCCATAGTGTTGAAAATCCCAATTAATTTTTACATTCTGTTTTGAGTATTAATGAGCGCAAGGTATCTTTTCGTACTAAATCGAGAGTGCTCTGCAACTTTCTAATCGATGACTTTCTCGTATCTTTCACTGTGTACGAGATAGGACCTCTAATTCCAAAATTTGCCGATAGATGGCGTTGTAAGTTGTCTCATCGAGTAGCGCATAGCCTTTTCAGTATACCTAGACATCAACTTTATGGCCTAAGCTGTCACCGTTTAGAAGTTAATGGAGGTGTAACGGATATAAGTAGGAACCCTGTATTTATTTCTCTGCGATCAATATAAATCAATTGATTATAAACCAAAGCAACTCAATGAGAGGATATCGGCTCGCTATGTACTTTTGCTTTCGTAGAAAGCCAACACAGAATGCGCGTTTACCACCCGTCAATGACTCGCCATGATTCGACTGTTGAACATCTGGAATAAATATAATTACAATAAAATGCTTTAACTTTTTCTTCCAGATGGCGCATTTTCCATCCCTTTTTTTATTTTATACCCTTTGTTTTAAACTTAACTTGCCCCATGTTTGTTAAGATGGAATTTTATAATTGATTTTTTTAAGTTCGAGGTGCTCTAAAGTTTTGAAAATATGTACATTTATGTGTTCTTGATAACAATACATTATTTTATTATTTTTAGAACTTAGTTGCCAGTTAATACATCTGCCTAGTCAAATATTCATTCCAAAGCAATGGCGCACCTGGTGGTGAATTTCTGAAATGTTAATTTTGAAATTTCATAATATTTACTCCTTCAGACCTTGATGCCTGGTATACCGGACACCAATTTTGAACAGCTCCTATTAATTCAATAATTGAAGAAACTGCATGATGTTTTTTTAAATTGATTCTCGATTTTCTTAGTAACATAATCGTTGCAAGAACTTTTCGTTTTGGGCATGGAATCAATTCATTTTTTTTTTTAGTTTTTCCAAAAAAAATTGAGAAAATCATCGTTCTTCCGAAAATGGAGTTCGATGGTAAAGTTTGTTTTCCAAGTAATTTCTTGTTTTTAATCCCTTTTTTACCCTTTAAAAGGCTTCTACTATATTTTATTACCCTTTGGCAACCATTTTAAAGTGAAATTTGGTGATTTTTTTTGTCTTTTTTCAGTTGAAATATCCGGTATTGTTCGGATGCCGGACATGGGGTAACTTTTTAAATTTTTCATTTACAGGCTTGAAACTTCATTTATGCTTTAACCTTTGCAGTAGTACGCCAAAGGAAAATAATTCTAACTCCATTATTTCTTAATTCCGACTGAAGGGGTTAAAGACTAAAATAATTAAATTAAAGGTTTCTCCATTTTAGTAGATTATTGAAATTGTGTTTTTAGAAAATTCTGTTAATAATTTTATTCATATAACTTATTATTTTAAGTTAATAAAATTTTTCTTTTCAGATCTGCATGTTTGAAAATTTTAACTAGTAAGATTGTAAACACTACAGTTATGCAAACAATACTCAACTTCAAATTCAACAGCTTAAACACTACTGCAAATTTATAACTATATGAAATGTATTCATCTTAGATTTTGTTTGACATCGTGAAACAAAATCTAAGATGAATACATCTCTGTGAAATTTTTAGAAATGTTATGAGCTATTTAAAATATAGCATATTTAAATATCTCTCTTTGTATCAATGCGAAACTTCAAACGCTACGATGTTCAAATGTTCCGAGAAACGTCAATACAAGAAATCCTGGAAATAATGCTGAAAAATAAATAAAATTGAGGATTTCGAAGAAACTATCGTCAATAGCAGTTCTGAGAAGAAACCTAAAAGAAAGATTAAATACGTTTGGCAAAGAAATTGGATTTTAAAATTCATTTGAAAATAGTTGTTTTTGATTTGTGCAATGGGATACCTTCTTCTCCATGAAACATTCTGCTTAAATATACATTTTGAGATCTGTGAAAGTTTTTATTCATATTACTTACCAAAAATATCTTGCTCTACTGCTTCTTTTTGTAATACACATTCGTGGAATATCAACTAGGCATTTCTTAAATAAATTTAATATTCTGTGTGTAAAAATGCCGATGACTTTTGATATAGAAAACTATTCATTCACATTCATAAATATATAAGGCTTCCAGGAATAACATCAATGGCTATACTATACTTTTATCTAATTTTACATTAACGAAAGAAAATAAGCTTTCAATATGCACTGCGTTTTCAATTTCGGAATATTCATTTTAAAAACTAATATCAGATTAATAAAATGTTTGAGATTTCCAAATTTAAAAATATATATATAATAGGCTTGCTTTTCTATAGGTATTTTTGAACCTTTAAGAAAAGGGTAATATTTTTAGAGGATAGATAAATAAAAATTCCTCGAATTTTAAAATTTTCTTGTGACGTACCACATAACAAATGAAGAAGAAAAACCAGTTTTTCTATGTTTTGAAATTTTTTTCTTTCCTTGAATTATATACTATTTCTCTACAAACTGATAATTAAATCACTCGCATTTGTCGAAAATCCCGTAAATATTTTCCACATAGCTTGAAAGCAGTCCGTGTTTTATCGCTTTATGAAGCTTTTATTATGCTTCTGAATTGCTGTATTTGCTTTTGCACGCTATTATTCTTGTTTTGAGATGGAACTTAAATCGAAATAATGATTTTTAAGGAAATAAAGTTTCTTCAATCAGTAAATTCACATTCAGAAAGCAGCTATGGGAACTTTTCAACGAAACTACGAGCTTGCACCGCCGTAATTGGAAAAGGCTGACAAAATTAAATAGAAACAAAGAGGATTTACAGTTACGATTAGTTAAAAATTGCATTAACTCTTTAATCCCAAGGGGACATTTTCCTCCCAGCTCCTTTAAAACCGGGGGTTTTGGAGAGGATGCCACATTGAAGTGGACTCTTCCACTCAGTGTGGTCTTTACCTCACCATCACACTCCACACTATTCAAGGTAATAAAGCTGTCAGCGTCCTACTTTGATTGATTTCCTCTCAGTTTTTGCGCGAGGGTCGAACCCGGGTGGCCCTGACTGAAACGAGCTGTGAAGAAGACCCCAACAAGGATAATTGGACCCCCTACCACTCTTATCAATGAAGCTGTTTATCTACCCGACCACCCCCAAAAGAAGACAAGCGCCCCAAACCGGCCGTCTTAGGTGTTAAGGCGAAACCTGTAGACCGCCTAGAACCGCCTGACTAGGTATGAGAGGATTAAAGAATAATGTGAGAAGGATAAATTTATTTTATCTTTTTTTTATATGACTCGTCGTTTCCATATTTTATCTGAATAGTGTTGCACCGTATTTTATTGAAGACAGATTAACATATCATGTGTTATACGAGGATAAATTGCAGATTCTTTGAGCATCAGACCTTGAGTTGTCATTGAATTCTATGGTATTAAATCTTAAACGATGTGGAAATCCTCATGGTCTCTTCTATTACACTTTGTCAAAAAAGTAGACGGACACTAAAAATTTGCAAATGTAAAGCTCTTTGTTCTGAATATTGTTGTTTCAAATTATACACTAGTCATATCGTCGAAAGAAATCCCCGGTGACGTAAAAGTTTTAATAAACAACAGTTTATATTTAAAGTTAAATAGATATCTATACTCCTACATTGTCAAAAAAGTAGACGGACAAACCATTTGAGGTGCTTTTCTTCTAGTTTCTTTGGATAATTTTTTGTAACTTTTTATCTTGTATTGACTTGGATAAGTCAGTTAGATCACCTTCATTTAAAATATAAAATTAATTTCTTTCAAAAACCTTAAAATTTTACTTTGATTGTTATTTGAAGTTGGTTGCCATGCCTAGAGGAATTTCTTTAACAGAATTCCAAAAAGGTCAAGCCATAGCCTACATAAACGATGGAAAAACTATTCTAGAAATCACAGGTATTTTAAAAATTAGTAAAAGTGCAATTTCAGAATTTCTAAAGAATCCTGATGCTCATGGGAAAAGGGAAAAAACTGGAAGGCCCCGAAAACTAACGCCAAAAGAGCAAAGAAATCTTCTCCGACAGCTTAAAAAAAGAGGGGCTAGCATCCCTACTGCGCAGCGTGAATCTGGACTTACCCATATAACAAGACAGATAGCGTTTAATTATGTGCAAAGAAGTAAACAGTTTCAATTTAAGAAACGAAAACATCATCCTAAATGGACTAAAAACATATTGCTGATCGACTGGCGTGGGGTAAAAAGTACATGTCCTGGACCACTGAATGGACATCCGTTATTTTCTCTGATGAGAAAAGGTTCAATTTAGATGGTCCAGATGGCTTTCAATATTATTGGCACTGCCTGAAACAAAAAGAACAATATTACTCTACTCGTCAACAAGGAGGAGGAAGTTTGGTAGTATGGCTTGCTGTTGGTTTCGGTGGTAGATCAAGTTTAGTTTTTATCAAAGGTAGACAAAATCACAAAGATTATATAAAACAGTTGGAAACGGAACTTCTCCCATATGGATCCGATTGGGGAGGAGAAAACTGGATACATCAACAAGACGGAGCTTCCATTCATTCCGCTCAAGGAGTTAAAAAATGGTTTGGTGACAATAATGTTCAAGTTTTTCCCTGGCCAGCCAAAAGTCCAGACCTCAATATTGTCGAAAATGTTTGGGCTATGTTAGTTGAACGTGTTTACGGACAAGGGAGGCAATATGAAAATGTCAAGGAGCTCCACGAATCTCTTGATTCAGTATGGAATACTTTTTGCCAAAAAGACATTCAAAACCTTTATGATTCAATGCCAAACCGTGTGTTTGAACTAATACAAGCAGGTGGTAAGAAAACCTCTTACTAAAACTTTAAATTTCACACCATTTTTGTGATTGTCCGTCTACTTTTTTGACAACTTTACCAACGACATTTTGTATTTGTTAATATAATCTTATGATAATTAATACAAATGCATGTGTTTTACAATACATTTTATTTTATTCTTATATAATTATGTATGCAAAAATATGCTGACAATTTTTTCACAAAAGATTTGTTGAATAAATATGTTTTTTTCATGAAATTAATTTTGTAATTTTGTGTCCGTCTACTTTTTTGACAAGGTGTATTCTTTATCTATGCTGTCTGTATATTTAAAATAATTTTCAAACCAAATAACAAATCCCCAGAGTCTCAACCACTGTACCGATTTCGCTAGTTATTATTTCATAAGAAAGATCTTGAGCCCTAGAAATGTCATCAATGTTCGCCTGCCAACCACTTCCCTCCTATATCGAGAGAATACTACACTACTGGAATTCACTGTATATTCTCTATGGGGAAAACTCTTCACGGAGTACCCCAGGCCCAAACATTCTACGGATGTTTTTTACGGATTATGACAAGGTTTTATTTTATATGAAAGTCCATGACACCTATTAATGTCATCAATTGCCACCTCCCTCCTCATACCACCATTTTCGTGAGAAATCTCTAAAACACTTCTTCAGAGTACATTCTCTAGAGGGGAAAGCAATTCTAGAGCTAAAACCGTGCCCAAGCGTCAACAATTGGACCGACTTCACCACTTGACAAGTATAGCTATAGGTTATTGATATAATGGGCCAGCATCTAGTTCCAAAGGCCGCTAGTAACAACTTGAAATTTTGAACAACCCATATATATCTGTCGCTATACTGTTTGCGGGTAACCTTGGTTAATCGATATAAAACTTTCGACTTTAATTGTAAACGAATGATCCTGGTTTCGCTCTTATGGTTCAGTAAACCTAAATGTGACTTTTAACATAAAACTTTGATAGACTTCCACTAATTATATGCAAGTCCTCTCACCTTTAAATGCATGATAGATTTATTGTGTCAGTAAAAAATCAAACGCTGTGTACAGTAAACTTCAACATAACTTTTAACATAAAACTTTGATAGACATCCACTATTTATTTATATGCGAGTCCTCTCAACTTAAAATGCATTTTGGATTTATTTTGTTATTGAATTGTGAATATAAAACACAATCTGCCATAATTAAATGGGGTGAAGTTTATCACATTGATTTTTATTAAAAGATAAATTTTCAATTTAATTTCCATCCATATAAAAAATCCTCCGAAAAAATTTAGAAAAGCAATAAAAAGTTTGGTAACATAAACTTTCACATTTGGAAAACCTAAAAAAAGTAATTTTATTTTTAGATGTCATTTCCTGAATATGTAAGTTTTCGTAAAGAAAATTCGGAGTTAAGGAATGAAATTTTAAACACCATCTAATGAAAATGGGGAAAAGTTTTCTATTGTAGAATGTAAATGAGAAAATATATTTTAAAAACATTAACAAATGTAGTTTAGTCCTTTTCATTTGTGGTTAAAATTTGAAATAGGATAAAATAAAAAAAAATGAATATGCATAAAAATGTTACTTTTATCAGTAAAAAATAATTTAGCAGGAGCTCGTTCAAATAAAATTATTCCTTCGTTCTTTCTGCTTAAAATTCTTAGCAACTAAATTAAAAGAAATTTGAATACATTATCCTCTATTTCATGTTATGCGCTTCTTTGAAAAATATATGCATTTAAATTAGCATTTATGGAATTCCAAGAAACGTGATATTTCATATTAAGTTTAGTATAAACAGTTTACAATATTTTTTACGGTAGTCGAGAGCCTATTATTTTTTAGGGACAAAACATTAATAAGTAAATACTTCTTGCGGGACAAGAGATATGTTAGAGTTCTCTTGTAATTTTTGAACAATATTTTATCTGTCTGATAATCCAGAAAAATAAATTTAATTGTAATAAATACACCTAATTGAGATTTTTATGGTTATAATATTTGAAAATACTTAGAATAGAAAATAAAATGAATTTTAATATGATATGGTGCACAGGGAGATTCAAAACTGGTAGAATAAACTTTCATGAGGGCAGGGGTACACCTAGACGAATCGGAATTGCATAGCAATGAGGGGACGGAAATGCAATCCTAACGATATAGGAGTTGTTGCAGGGAAAACGTCGACAGAGGTGTTAGGACGGACAACAGGAATTCATAGTGGTTGCAAATTGAGATTTAAAGACCATAAGCGTAAAATAAGTCATGATTTTCCTCATAATGGAGTTACCCGAAGTTTCCTAACGTGGGCACAGCATGGAATCTCGGACGTTTTGAAATACGCTAGGTATCCGTTGGACGTTCGCGGTAGCCACAAAGATGCGCCATTTCAAAACGCCCGTACTACCTCTGATAATCTGGAGGATAAACAAAGATGTAGAAATGACAAGTCAATATTGAAAGCTCTCAAATGTGCAAAACTGTAGATGGTAAGAACCAGGCACTTTACCAAAAACCTTCGGGCAACTTCATTATCAGGAAAGTCATGACTTATTTTACCCTTATGGTCTTTAAATATGAATTTGTGATCACTATTAATTCCTACTTTTCATCCTAACACCTATGTAGGTGGCTGTCAACGCTATAGCTCCTAACAGTCCCCCCCATATCGTTTGGATTACAGTTCCAACCTTACATTGCTATGCTATTCCGAGTTGTCTAGGTGTACCCCACCCCTCCTAGAAGTTTATTCCTCTAGTTTAGAATCACCCTGTATATTTCGAAATGTGCTTTGATCCGGGAACAGCATCCGTTGAATTTTCTTTTCCAGGATTTTTCAAAAGACCGAATCAACGAACATTTCATTGAAGTTTCAGTTTCCTCATAGTCCATCTTAGAGTCTTTATCTAATTCTATATCATTACAAACACTCCAATATCATTTCCTTCTCACTACAAGAGCTTTTCAATATGAGGAGCCTCTGCTCCACTCCTGCTAATTACGTGACTACCGGTGACGCAATCGCTCGGGCCATCCCCTACCATCGACAGTCACTCTGATAGACAAGCATATGCGTGTAAGAATATCGGGAGTCGCTGCTCAACTTCTACTAATTACGTGACTACTGGTGGCGCAATTGCTTGGACCATCTCCTCCACTCCACGTTCACTCTGATCGACGAGTATATGCGTGTAATAATATCAGGAGTCCCTGCTCCAGTCCTGCTAATTACGTGACTGCCGGTGATCAAATCACTCGGACCATCCCCTACCATTGACGGTCACTCTGATGGACGAACACATGCGTGTAATACGATATTAATAAACACGTGAATGAAATTCTAAAGGAACCTTGACTTCCTCGACTCGCTCCTCTATGGTCAGGCATTGATTGTGCCGGACAGAATTCAGACCACAACAGTTTAATTGGAAAGTGGGCATTTTAGCTCCTGCGTCAAAGTGATATCATGTGGTGCAATATCCGAAATACTGTGAACGTTGTCGTTGCACAATAATTGTTCGGGAAATATCAGCGTTTTAAAAATCGTGATAGAAATCTGTAATATTAACTGTATTGTTCATCAGCAACAGCAACCATAAAACTTCTAGTTAATAACTGATCAATATGTCAATTATAAAAATAAAATCTAGAAATTGCAAACAAAAAACACTAATCGCATTGGTTTAAAGGGCTTAGGAAATTGGTTTCTAAATATGATCTAAGAAAAGGCTACAATATTCAGGATTCATAAATATGAGCTTTTTTGTATATTTCAGATAAGGAATAAAATTCATCGAATTTATGGTGCTTCATAAATCGTGAACATTGAGAACAGCGAATTTTTTAAAAACCAGACCCAAGTACTGTCCACTGAGTTTACTTTGAGAGAAATTTTTTTCCGAACACAGAATCTAAGGACGCTCCGTTGTAATTGCATCAGGATGGATCTTTATCTCGGGATGGATCTTAGTTCATCCATCTAGAATCTAGAATCCTTCATCTAATTCCACTTGATTGAAAAGGCTGTAATATCATTTCCTTCTCTCTCCGGCCCATCACCCGACAGAGTGCATCAGTATCGGGAGTCGCTGCTCCAATTCTGCTAATTACATGTCTAACGCTGACGCAATCACTCGGCCATCTCCCATAGTCTCCCCTCGACGGTCACTCTAATAGACGAGCATATGCGTGTAATACGATATTAATAAACACGCGACGGAAATTCGAATGCAGCGACGCATCCCAGACACTCTTCTCTATGAGGCCAGACCACGGTAGTTTAATTGGGAAGTGGTCAGTTTGATCTCCTGTGTCTAAATGATTTCGTGCTAGGCATTGTTCGAAATATTGTGCTCGGTCATTAAAGATCCAATATATTAGCGTGGAGAGGGAAGTAAATTCAGAAAGCCACATTCTGTAGGTCAGCAAATATGCCAAAAGTCAGTAAAGTTTAAATAATCTGTTCGCACAAAATAAAAGCCTCCCTAAGGAACAGATTAAGCTGAAATAAAAGACGAAAGTGAGTTATAGTTATCCGCAATACCTTATTAATATTTGTGTCTACGTTACCTTATCAAAAGTCACATTCTGTAGCATGTACGTAATCTATTTCAGTGTGTTTATTTTTTTCTTGTTTAGTTGAACTTGTCAATTCACCCATTCCGTGGCGATAATCCTTCATCTCGTTCTACTTCATCACAATAATCCCAATATCATTTCATTTTCGTTCACGCTTTTCACTAGCCGGTTCACTTTAACATCAGGAATCGCTGCTCAACTCCTGCTAAATACTTGACTACCGGTGACGCAATCGCTCGGTCCATCTCCTCCACTCAACGTTCACTCTGATAGATGAGCATATGAGGGCCATAACATCAGGAGTCACTGCTCAACTAATGCTAAATACTTAACTACCGGTAACGCAATCGCTTGGACCATCTTCTACATTCAACGTTCACTCTGATGGACGAACATATGCGTGTAATAACATCAGGAGTCGCTGCTCAACTAATGCTAAATACTTGACTACTGGTGACGCAATCGCTTGGACCATCTCCTCCACTCAACGTTTACTTTGATGGGCGAGCATATGCGTGTAATGCCGATATTAATAAACACGCGACGGAAATTCGAACGGAGGGACACATCGTTTCTTTACACTCTCATGGTCCTCGATGGTCAGAAGTTTCATTACGCAGGAGAGTGCGCAGACCACTATAGTTTAATTGGGAAGTGGTCAGTTTCGGCAGCTGCTTCAAAGCGATGTCATGTGCCTCGATACTTCAGTATGGTATGCTAGTAGCTCATTTACTTTTATTGCTAAGGAAACATGAGCAGTTCTTACAAATTATTGCAAATGTATTGGGAATGAATATGTTATAATGGTTTCTTTATTGATATAGTCTTTAAATATAATCATACAAGTTTTTGACATTAATTTCTGAAGTAGTAAATTCTGAAGACAATTTTTTCATCATCTGATAATCTGATTTATTGTCTTGCTAAAGGTATACGTTTAATCGACGTATGCATTTTTTTCAAATATTAAAAATAGAGGGATAAAACCTGTTGATGCTGGCCATTGGTCAAAGATTTACGCTTATTCAATTGTATCGTCATCTTCTAAAAATAATCTGCCTAATCTATATAAGAATTTTCCTCAAATTTCGATAACGCTCAGGAATTTGGCTATGTGCCGAAGAGATTCAGACGGTCTGTCTACAAATTGTAATACTCAACACACAGGACACTGTTTCGATTCTGTGATGATTTAATATCGAATTGGAGTTATATGACAGGGTTTTTTGGCTAAGTTTAGCATTTCCTTTTTTCCTTTCCTTTTTTTTTATTTTATGTTATTTCATCGACGCGGAACTCCGTTAATATCAAATAGAAGTTGTACTAGACTTTATTTTTCCACTTCTCAGAGATCTTTACTTTCTTTATATTTTGCAAAACGAAAGTTAGTGTCGATTAATTCATCACTTCTGTTTTACAAACTTTTTCATATCTTAAGCACTCTGCAAATGTACATGAGATTTTTTACTATAACTTTCTTTAATAAATCTTTGACAGATCTGAGATATTGTTGACAATCTAAAAGACGGGCAAAAATCTTCCAGATTTTGTAATAAATTCATAAATAAAATTGTTCCCATACTTTTGGAATTCATAAGCATAAAATCCTATTCCTTGTTTAATTTCATTTTAGTTATGAAAGCAATAAGAAAACACTAAATTCTTCCGTAATTTAATTTTAAAAGCTACTTCTGAGACAGTTTCTCAATTAATTTACGGATTAAATATGCTGTTATTACAAATTAAGAAGTTAGAATAGCGGACTAACTTATGTTCTGCACACTTCTCATCCGGATATTATAATAAGGTTTTAACTATTAAAGATTCAATATATTTCTAATAATATTTACGATGATTGAATAGAGTATATATCCACTATAAAAAGTCATATTCTGTGTTTTGCCATTGCGTCGGTATGGTTTTGACATTCCTTACTTTAATGTATGTACATTCCCCAACAATTCTATTTAAGAAATACGTTTTTAAATTTCATTAACAATAATTTCAACCCATATAAATTCATGAGATCTTGCAAGAGATTGCATTAAAGTATATTTCATGTGAAATACTTAATTAAATTCTTTTCAAAGTGTTCTCATTGAAGCACAGAAAATGGTTATATATTTAAAAGCCTGCCGCCTAGAGCTTTTAAATATTTAAATCACTGGGAATGAAAGAAATTGAAATAAGCATGTTTTCCGCAGCGCTTTACTTTCTCTCCGACTGTTGCAAAATGTATTTTTTCGCATTCAAGGCATAATAATGCATTAGTAAGTAGTTTTAAAACTCGTTAAAATCTTCTTCCGTTAGATTGAAAACATGAAATGAAATAAAAATAACGAAAATGCAACGATTCTCATTTAATATTTCTTACTCAACCCTTCAGCGCACGCACCCATTTTTGGAACAATAGCACACGCGCGGGGTCATTTTGACCCCAAATTGTTAGACACTTACTCCTTATTTTATCGGCTATTTGTACAAAAATAAAATATGGTCAAAATATACGAACATCTTTTTTCATACAAAGAACTTGTATTTAAGACACAAATGCGATTTTTAATACTAAGAAGGAAAGTTGAACTTATGTCCGTTTTTCCATACCTTTTCTGTATTCTTTTCTTCTCTGCTGCGCACGTTCGTGCGCTGTCATAGGCATAACGCTATATGAAGCCGACACGCTGGCACACGCACGGGTCAATTTGACCAAAAGTTTTCTCCCTCCAGTAAAAAGGGAGAAACCCCGTTTCACCGGTTACTGCTGCTAAGGGAGAAACCCCGTTTCACCGGTTACTGCTGCTAAGGGAGAAACCCCGTTTCACCGGTTACTGCTGCAAAGAGAGAAATCCCGTTCCACCGGTTACTGCTGCTCTTATCTTCTTCTAACTCCCCCATGAAGTTACATGAAGTAAAAGGTACAATTTTTTAGAATTTCCAAGAATTTCTTAATAGAAGAAAAAGGGTGGAGTAAAAAAACTCCATGCGTGAATACACCTTGACTTTGACACCAAAAACTGCATCCGTACCTGAAATCACATGATTTCTCACCAATCTGGGATATACATGTGTGGAAGAGGAGGAATCCCCTCTCCAAAAGCGTTAAGGTTACACTGAATTTCTTAGGCGAGTTCATTCTTCCTAATCCGTCTAGTTGCTTACATTTTTAATATAATCCGTCCAGGTGAATGAGTTCTGTAACAGGTTTTTATGTTGTAATAGATAATTAAATTAAATGGATAATAACAAAAGCAATAATATTCGCGACTTCTTAGTCGACGTCGAGCGTCGTACGTTCGACTTTCTTGTGCTTATACGGTCGGCGTCACATGTAATGCGACGAAGAGAAATAATTGCATCGTTGAAATTGAATTTGTCACGACTTAGACGTTTCGTTATATTCCGCGATTATTTTTTGTATTTCTGAATGTTGCTGAGAGATGGCGTAAATAGTCCTATTTTCATCATGTTTGCGCGGCAAGATTCCCACCTTGAATGGAAAACATAATAATTTTGTATTTCCTACAATAAAAAAAAACTTTTTTGGGGTCGGAAATTAGAAAAATGTTACAACCAAGAAGGGGTTAAGCACAAATACCAATACCATTATAACAGAATAAATATATCTCAAAATACTATGAAAATAATAGATATATACAAAAGTGAATATACAATAATAAAGAAATATAATAAAAATAAATAGAAGTAAATAAAATATCCGACAGCTGTTCTTAAAACATTCATTGCCGATTCCAACCAAAACTAAAATCTCAACCGTATTTCGAAGAAATCAATCAGCAGAATCCACGTCTCAAGTTAACAACCGGATTGAGTTGATTTAAAAGACTCTACTCAGGAGATTTTCAGATTTTTAATGGCAGCGGTTTCTCCTTTAAAGAAAACGCGTAGAAGCATTTCGAAGAAACCTCCTTCCTCAGCTACAGGAAGTTATCAGAAATGCGGTTGGAACATCTGAACATGAGAGATAGTTCCCCATTACCGATTCAAAATAAAGCCACTTTAAGCCTGAATAGAATAGAAATATTCCTCTTTTTCTGTCTTCGAACACGAATTCCTGCCGAGTTCAATGAAGACTCCAGAAACGTTGGACGGAAGCAGGTTTCGAGAGTCATGAAGTTTAAATATTGGAGGAAAATATTAAAAGTAAAATTTGTTCTACCGGGAACGTCAAAAGAAACATATTTCGAAATAAAATCATTGGAGTTCCTTGTTTCAGAATTGTTCGTTCAAGATTTGACTAAATGTATCGAATATTTGTAGAAGTTTCAAACTTATATTTTCGTTTTCGGACGATTCATATGACATGGAATTGAAAGGGCAGATGAAGACTTCTGTTTTAGGGTTATTATTTAACTTTCTGTAGGTGCCGTAAAATGATAAAATATAAACTAATTTGGTTGTAACCGGGAAACAGCGCAGAAATAAATTATCTTCAAATAAAATTCGAAAGAAGTGCCATGATCAGTATACGAACTTGAAATCGAATTAAGTTTTGGACGACTCACATAACATGAAATTGAAAGAGCAGATGAAAACCGCTGTTTTGAGGTTATTATTATTTACCCTTCTGAAGGTGACGTTAAATGATTAAATACAGAATAATCTCGTTTGCAAATAAAATTCGAAGGAAGTGGCATGATCAGTATACGAACTTGAAATCGAATTTCGTTTTGGACTATTCACATAATATGGAATTGAAAGAGCAGATGCAAGCCGCTGTTTTTGGGTTGTTATCATTTACCCTTCTGAAGGTGACGTTAAATGATTAAATACAGAATAATCTCATTGTAAACGGGAAACAGTGCATGAATAAATTATCTGCAAATAAAATTCGAAGGAAGTGCCATGATCAGTATACGAACTTGAAATCAAATTTCGTTTTGGACTATTCACATAACATGGAATTGAAAGAGCAGATGGAAACCGCTGCTTTGGGGTTATTATCATTTACCCTTCTGAAGGTGACGTTAAATGATTAACTACAGACTAATTTCGTTGTAACTGGGAAACAACACAGAAATAAATTATCTGCAAATAAAATTCATAGGAAATGCCATGATCAGTATACGAACTTGAAATCAAATTTCGTTTTGGACTATTCACATAACATGGAATTGAAAGAGTAGATGGAAACCGCTGTTTTGGGGTTATTATAATTTACCCTTCTGAAGGTGACGTTAAATGATTAAATATAGAATAATCTCATTGTAAACGGGAAACAGTGCAGAAATAAATTATCTGCCAAAAAACATTAGTCCCATGATCAGTATATGAACTTGAAATCGAATTTTATCTGACATCAATTCACAAACTTATAATAGACTAAAGAGTTGATATTTGTTTGAATGAAAGTCATTTTTTCATTAGACAATATCAATGAGTTTCTGATTGTACGCCTTGTAAATTAAATAAACGATTTCTTAGCTTATACGCATTTCTGCATGTTTTCTTAATGTTAATAAAAAAGCGTTGAAAAACATTAGAGCAACATATTTGTGTGTTTTTATATCCAAATTAGTATCTTTAAAACCTTCTGTGGCCCTTTCATTGAAATGCTTGTTTACTGATTTCAGAAATCTCCTTTTAAGGGACTAAGAATCATAATTTTTGAAGAGTAGATAGTGTATAGAGGTGCTGAAGACAAACATAAAAGAAAGATTAAATATTTATACTGAAATATGTAATCTAAAACTGCCTTGAAAATTATTTTTCTTGATTTGAGTCGGACTATATTTTTTTTCTTTAGAGAATACATGTTTCATCGTGAATTTAATGTTTGTAGAGAATATTTTTGGTATTTAGTGTTTGTGAAATTTCCTTTTTCTATTTTCTAATTTTTTTGTACTTTATTTTGAATGCTCATTTTATTTTGTTTTTATTTCACGTATTTTCAATTAAGATGTTGTTGAAAACTGCTTTAAAAAAGGATCTTTGCATAAAATTTAAAAGAAATTTTTATAAAATGTTAGATTGTGTGAAAAAGCAGGAAATGCTTCAGTGTTCACTTCTAAAAATGTTGAATGGAAGCAGATTTCGAAAAAGAAAAATATTAAAGTCAAAACACTGTATTCTATTGGAAAAGTCTAGAATTTTTCATTTTTTAAATAAAAATTCTTTCAAATTTTGATTGGATGCATCGAATATTTGAAAAAGTTCCAAATTAATATTTTAATTTTGAAAGATTTCCATAATATGGAACGCAAATAACAGATGAAAATGGCTGTTTTTGAATTATTTTGCTTTGCTTCTCTGAAGATATCATGAAGTGATTTATTAGAGATTAATTTTATTTCAAGTGGGAAACAATCTTGAAATAAATTATCTGCAAATAATATTCTTAGACAATGCCCTGGTCTGTATGTTAACCTGAAATTTAATTTTATCCTACTTTAATGCACAAGCTTACACTAATTTAAATAATTAATGACTGTTTGGATTAATATCTTTTCCTTCCCTTAAATAATATCAATGACTTTTCAGAAATTACGCCTTTTAGGCTAATCCCTTATCTAGTTTGCTGGTACGCCGTGCGTTTATAGGATTATCCCTATTTTAAGCGGAATACTCCCAGTTGTTCCACTCTAGAGGTTCAATACCTAGAACCCTAATCAGTCCTCCACCAAGTATGTAGATGCAGCGAACTTTTAGGACCTGTCTTCAAATGACTTTTGCTTCGCGAGTCTTTCTATTCATATATAAACACACCCTTATGGTTGTTTCTATAATTTTGACATGCATTTTGTCAATGTTAGAAAACACTGTATGTAACCTTTCTTATTGTTCAATAAAGTTTCTACGTACACACATCCAAACTGAAAACCGGAGATTTTTATCTCTGGAGTCAGGGGTGGATCGTAGTGTAAAGTAAAGTTGTTCCACTCTATGATTTTTGGAACACGGGAAGGGAAAATTTTCCTTCAATGTTCAAACCCAATGGAAATTGGCGCAAATGGATTCGATGTTTGGAATTCCGAATAGTTTGAAATCTAATTGGAATGGTCTGATGTCCTACTGAGACCCCGTAGCGAGGGTAGCGAGGAAACAAAGCTTCTGCCTAGGTTGGGACACCGCAACGAGGCTAGTAAACTCGGAAATTCCCTGTTTGGGGAAGAGGAGACTGGGTGTGGGTAAGTCCACGCCTTTGAACCTTCTCAAACAATGTGTCTCAAAACAAGCTTTGGGAGATCCGTGAATGACTTACCTAAAATTTTAGAATGGAATGAGTGGAACACAAACGAGTTCTTGGGACAAATGGCCTAGCGTAGCCTTCTCGTGAATTCCCAGCTTTAAACTTAACCGCTTAAGTATTTATCCCGAGTTAATTCGTCCTAAATACCGTTGGTTACAAAATAAGGTCCTTAATCGCTTAACTTAACAGCCCGAGAATACTCGTACATCGAATTATCGCATTTTTGGTCTTAAAACTAAAATTTAAGCATTAATGATCTTTATAATTTTACACAAAAATTACCTAGATTCCATAAACATCTCAAGTATTATATGCCGTCTGAGATGAATAAAAACGACAAACGCTTCCCAAAACAGAATGGAGCATCTTATTAGATAGCTAAAAAATTATTAAGTTAAGTGGTTAAGCGGTTAAAAACTAAAACAAAGCCATTTACAGAGGTTGTAATTCCATAAAAAATTACTTGGAATCCAAAAATATTCCAACTCTCCTTTAGGTTCTGAATTGAATTAAGATGATCACGTATTCTAGAAATAGAAGATATTATCTAATTAGATAGTTGAGTAAACAAGCCAGTTAGAGTTAAATAAATGATTATTACTCTTAACCGCAATTCAGCAAACTTTGTTTAATTTTAACCTTCCAGCGGGGGCACCTGCACAAATTTTACGACACATCGTGCATCGTATTACATAAATATATCGTGCTGTTACACAAAAATAAATACAGCTTTTATTTATGTTATCGTATTTATTAGCTTAATAGTAAACATAGATTTTATAAATAAAAATCGCACTTACATTTATAAAATAACGATATAAATATATAATACGATGCACAGTACAAGTATTTCTTGAAAACGTGCACCCGCTGGAAGGTTATTAGCAAGGCTTTGAAAAGAAACTAAAACAACATATTTATGCGTTTTTTATATCCTAATTAATGGTTTTAAAATGTTCTCGAGTCCTTTCATTGAAATTTTTGTTTACTGATTTCAGAAATCATCACAAAAGAATCCAGTATAATTATGATTTTTGAAGAGAAAATCTTGTATAAAAGAGCTGAGGACAATCATAAAAGAAAAATTTAGAAGCTCAAGCTGAAATATGCTTGTGATTTGCAAGGCAATTTTATGCTATATATCATAAAATTGCTTTGAAAATAGTTGTTTTTAATTTCGATACGCCGATTTTTTTTTCTGGAGTGAGCGAGTTTGTTAATTTGGCATTGGTACATATTTTTGTTTTCCATTAGGTGCTTCTGAAAACATTTATTTGTTTATTCATTTATTTGTTTTTAGTTCTTGCATTTTCAATTAAAATGTTGTTAAAAAATCACTTCTTCTATTAGAGAAAATGCTCAATGTATATAGAAACTAGGAAATTCGGGATATAAAATGTTGTTACAGCGAAAAATAGGAAATGGATACAGAAAAATAGCATAAAATATTCATTAGAATTCACACGAATTTTAAGATAGTTAAATAGATTTAGCTTTTAATGCATTCGAACTTTCGATATTGAGATAATCTATTTTAAAATATACTTTAAACTAGAGATATATATTTGAAATTTCCAGGTACAATAAACAATGTATTTCATGAGCCATAATAATGAAAACTATTTATCAGACGCATATTTCCATAACACTTAAATTTTATCTATCATATAAGGAAAAGAAAGATTTTCATATTTAACTTTCAAAAATTAATTTTCTTCTTAACTAATTGTTTCTATATAAACCGAAGAAGAAATCGCCGAAGGAAGACGAAAATGTATCCCACTGTGTTCGGAGACATTTTTTTGAAAAATAACTTATATATATAAATAATGTTATTTTTCAACTGCATATGTTTTAAAACTATGAAAATATTATAAAATTAGGCTTTCAAAATAATATTTTTTAAAGAAACTGAGAAATTTGAAGAAAAATGACTAAAATATTTGTCTTACGCTAACAGCCATAGACAAAATCATATTCTAAATATACAGAAATCCTTGTTGGAGTACATTTTTATGACAGTTATCTGTGCTATGCTCTAAAATATTTCTTGTACTTCAAAATTTCAAAATAGTTTTAAGATACAGCTGAACATAGTTACTAAACTGGTAATTTTTCATAAAAATTGCTTTTCGTTTATATTTAAGCACTTAAAAATAATACTTGATTTTAAAATTGGCCTTAGTTTTTAGAGGAGAACATCAAGCATATTACAGGAAACAATCTCAGAAAATTTCATATCAATACTTGAATAACAGTTTGAGAAATCATTGTTACGGTCGACAGTTTTCCTCAAAAATATCATTTATCAGAAAACACATTTCAAGTTTTTATGCAACATAAAATAATGCTTACAGTTTAGTAATAAAACAGCTGTAACTCCATTTGCAATTCACGTAGAGTAAAAAGTGAGACAGTTTTAGAAAGCAGGTTAAACAAGCTACAAAATTAAGTCATAAAATTTTTTTGATAAGTTCATCAAAAACAACGATTTTAAACCAGTCGGATACCTTAAATAACTGCCGTGTTATTAGAAGGTTTAGTTTTTTTGCTTAAAATTATATTCTTAATCTTTTTATGAATTGCTTTCTGTATTTATATTTTTTTACCTTCTGTTAGGCATGAGCGATCTGCCAAATGGCTCGAAGATGTTTTGTGTCTGTACATGAATCAGTTACCGCATTTGTCGAGCTCTTTAGGCTATCTTCAATAACCTTTAACCCTACGTACCTACGTACTACCCAATAGACATTTTACGCTACGACACGCCCTTGCGTCCAGAGATTGAGATCTCCGGTTTGTTGTTTGGATGGGTTTGCGTCGAGAATCTTTATTGATTCTACAAAAAATATTAAAAAATTACATCGAGTTTAACAAAATGTTAAATTGAATTGGTTTACATTATTGCTTATGCTGATAACATTAATTTCTTTAAATTCGCAGCCTCCCTTATAGAAACGAGGTCACTATTGTTTGGCATGCCAGATTTTCTATAAAGAAACATATAAAAAACGGGCTAAAAATATAAAAATATATGTTTTAATTACATAGAAAGAAGTAAACATTTTAAGTTGTTAAAACAAATGTTTTATAAACGATATTGCAATAATACAAAACTATTTTCGTTTAGTTTATATTGATTAAGGCTTTAGAAGAAAAACTTAATAACTGTTGGATGAGTTGAGTAAACAATGATTTCATATACATGGATAGAAGTTTAAAAAAGAATCTGGTTGTTTAAACAATTTTAATTTTTTTTGAAACTGTTATTTAATCTAAAGGATTCAACTCTACTTTAAGTCTTTTAGAAACTATTAAAAGCATTGAAGGATAAAATTCCACACTTAAAACTAGACTTTTTCCTTTCTCTTTTTTGTAAAGAAATGAGTAGGGAATCTAATTATTGTTAGTTTAAGAAAAAATATGCAATTTATTTTTAAAGTTCTATTATATAAAGGCAATGTTTTACAATTTTATTCAAATGTGAAATGTTAATATGAAATGTGAATGTGAGATGCAAATATGAGAGTTAGACAAGTATAAAAATATATTCACACAAAGTAGTTCACAAGAGTTCATGTGACAGATAATTATTTATATTGTTTAAAAATGCAAGTATAAGAAGATGTTCATATTACATTTAATAAATTATAATTATTCACAACAGAAACTTAACACTTTAACCTGGAAATGTTTTAAATGAAAATAAAAAATTGAGTTTTGACTTTACACATGCGTTATAAATTGAGTGATGCATTTTCGAAGGTTGCACTGACTCTGATTTGCGCTTGAAAGGAATATTATGCACTAAATAGTTATTAATGAAAGTTTTTAATTAAAATGTTCTTAGAGTTCACATTTTTCCAAAAGTAGGTTGCTCGTGAAAAGAAGTAAAATAAATTAATCTTGTAATTGTAATATTGTTAATCAACTAAATTATTATCCATTAATTTTGATTTTAACATTAATAAAAATCACTGAACTTCGTGAGGAGGCTTAATATAGTTGCAAAAATGTCAACCACACACCTCTTCATCTTCGGAGCGCAGGACGCCAAAGTCTACCCATCACTTAAATCAAAGACGCTGGTGTATTGTTTGTTTTCTTTGACCGAAACAAATTTG
>BGPR01005877.1:22137-33601 GCA_013235015.1 Araneus ventricosus | reverse complement strand
TACTAATATATATATATGTGTGTGTGTGTGTGGTGTGTGTGTGTGTGTGTGTGTGTGTGTGTGTGTGTGTGTGTGTGTGTGTGTGTGTGTGTGTGTGTGTGTGTGTGTGTGTGTGTGTGTGTGTGTGTGTGTGTGTGTGTGTGTGTGTGGTGTTCATTTTCTATTATGCTAAATAAATTATTTGCATTGATCTGGAAAAACTTTTGAAATATTTGTTTATAGTTTTATAAAGAACTACTGAAAAAACCTGCCAAATTATGTGCTTTAAAACAAGACCGTGCTTAAAGTTGATAGAGTTCATAGAGGTAAACATTAAAAGAGATCAAATTATCTTGTGGTAAAAAATTACTTAAAATAGTTGTTCTAAGTTGAAGAAATGAGATATTTGTTTGAAGGTAAATGCTATCCTATATGGAAATTTGATACTGTATTATTTTTTGTTTCATTCTGATTTATTTATATTCTACATTGGTGCTTTTGAGGAACATAATTTAATAAAACAAATCCTTTTAATTTTTTTATTATGTTTTTGCACTTAAAAGTTGTTGGAAACAAATTCTTTATCAAAGAATGCACTCTGTATCAAAAACTAAGTTCTTTTCTGTACTTCAAAATTAATTATTTACATTGAGAAACATGTAGAAAATTGCCTAAGATATGCATTGAAATTTATGTGATTGTCCCGGTTTGAAAGAAATTAGGTCGAATTACATTCTACTTTCACCTTTTAGATTATTTGTTATAAGATTTCTTTCAGTTCAACGAGATATATTTGAAGCTTTAAATTCAATAAATTTTATCCTTTGTTTTCTTAATAGAGAAAGATAACTATTTTCAGATGCTTTCTTTCCATAATCTGTAAATTTTTCTTCGATTCTAAATTATACTTGGTCTCTGATTTCTTTATTTTTTCATAAGCCTATGAAGAAAGTTCGATAAAAACGTAAATAATTGCTTGATGTTTTAAGACAAATTTTATTTTGGTTTAAACATTCAAAATCTTTCAGAATTGCCTTTTATACGTATATTTATGTATATAATCGAAACAAAACCGAAAAATTAATGAAAGATTACTTTTGAATCTCGGAATTGCTATTTGATTTACTTGTTATTTTCAAAACGCTCTGACGATTTCTAGTAAAATAAATCCCTAAATGAATAAAGAGCTTCAGAAAGATTTAGCCTAATGATAAGTTACAAGACCTAAGGGAAAAATCGGTTCTATTTAAGAAAAATGAAACCCTCTCCAGAACTAGACAAACTTTATTTTACCCAATTAAATATCAAACCAGTTCTAAAATTTCTAGAGAAATTTTAGTAGGAAACACGTGGATGGAACGTTGGGATTTTAATAATTCTAAAACCAGAAGAATAAATATTTCGAAACCATGCATTCCACCAGTTCAGGGACTTCTGGTCATGAAAATAATATTTTGCCTCTTTTCAATAAGCAAAATATTGCTTTAAATTCCGAAATGAGTTCTAAACAAAGACTTGGTGTTCAATTTATAAAATAGCTTTTATTCTTTTAACTTTTAAAAGGGCCATTTTTTTAATAGTGTTAAATTAAAATGGCTTTGGAATTTAGATTCATTTAATAAAAGAAATTCATTTATCTTATTCGATGAACATTAATTTTTGATAATTAGTTTGCGAATTAATAGTATTATCAAGTCCAGACACGTTATGGTTTCAGAAAAGAAATGTGAAAACTCCTCGGTTTTATTTCATTGAAGAAATTGACGAGAATATATGCTAGCTAGAGTTCCATTTAAAAATTAATGAATTTGGTGTTAAGTATATTACCACGGCCTTATAAAGGCTTAAATAGCTAGGATCGCTGCTCTAGTGGTAAGTCTGAACTTGACGGCGGAGGGTCCCGATTCAAACCTGATACCAATGAAGATACGCCTGTGTCCAGACCTGTTGCACGTTAAATCAGACTTAGTGAGTCAAAAAACATACCTCTCTGGTGTGGTGCGGAAGTTTGAGAAGGGGATATCAACTATGGTGACATCCTCGTCATCATAACGCGGTTCAAAAATTACAAACCCATGTAAAATAGTCCCCCTAGTTGTTCAAAACGGGACGTTATACAACTAAATCTTGTAAATGATTTCATCCTTTGCAAAATATGTGTAATTAGGATATATTAAATGCACATAACGAAAATACGGAGCGATGTAAGAGAAGGTTAATGCACTCAAAAGGCATCTAAATTGGGACGACTATATATATGTATATATATAGTTATAATTTTAAAATTTAGCAAATTAATTAATTAAATTTTCTTGTTGAACTACATTTTTGCTGCTGCGTTTACGCAAAAAACGTCTATTGTTTCATTATTTTTCATTTTATCATTGTTTTCTTTTAATTTAAATTTCTATTATATGTATATATATATATATATATATATATAGTATGGATAACTTGTTTACTTAACATTTACTTAAAAATATATTATATATATATATATATTAATTATAACTAATTTAGATAAAAATGTCAATAACATTGGTTCAAAAAAGAAAATAACAAAACACATCATAATCCCTTCAAAACTCTTCTTAATTTTAAAACAAGACTATATCTAATTACAATCTAAAACTAAAATACTAATTAAATGCCAAAAAGAACTTACGGAAATGTCAACATATCATATGAATTATGTTACAATTAAGAATTACAGCAATACGTAACTGAACGAAGTAACAATATATATATATATATATATATATATATATATATATATATATATAACAAATAAGAAACAATCATAACAGAATTGCAAAAGCAATATAATCAACATAAACATTCATAATTCATAAAATGTAAAGGAAATAATCTGCGGAAAGAAAATTCCAGAAAATATATATATATATATATATGGGTGTGTGTCATTTTTCTATATATGCTAAATAAATTATTGTGCATTGATCTGGAAAACTTTTTTGAAATATTTGTTTACTAGTTTTATAAAGAACTACTGAAAAAAACCTGCCAAATTATGTGCTTTAAAAACAAGATTGTGCATAAAGTTGATAGAGTTCATAGAGGTAAACATAAAAAAGATATCAAATTATCTTGTGGTAAAAATTAATTTAAAAATAGTTGTTCTAAGTTGAAGAAATGAGATATTTGTTTGAAGGTAAATGCTATCCTAAATGGAAATTTGATACTGTACATATTTTTTGTTTCATTCTGTATTTATTTATATTCTACATTGGGTGCTTTTGAGGAACATAATTTAATAAAACAAATCCTTTTAATTTTTTTATTATGTTTTTGCAATTTAAAAGTTGTTGGAAACAAATTCTTTATCAAAGAATGCACTCTGTATCAAAAACTAAGTTCTTTTTCTGTACTTCAAAAATTAATTATTTACATTGAGAAACATGTAGAAAAATTGCCTAACATATGTACTGAAATCCCGATTTTGAAAGAAATTAGGCTCGAATTACATTCTACTTTCACTTTTTAGATTATTTGTTATAAGATTTATTTTCAGTTCAACGAGATATATTTGAAGCTTTTAAATTCAATAAATTTTATGCTTTGTTTTTTTACCTAGAGAAAGATAACTATTTTCAGATGCATTTTTTCCATAATCCTTAAATTTTTCTTCGATTCTAAATTATACTTCCTCCCTGATTTCTTTATTTTTTTCATAAGATCATGAAAAAAGTTCGATAAAAAGCCAGTAAATAATTGCTTGATGTTTTAAGACAAATTTATTTTTGGTTTAAACATTCAAAATCTCTTTCTGAATTGCCTTTTTATACGTATATTTATGTATATAATCGAAACAAACCGAAAAATTAACTGAAAGATTACTTTTTGAATCTCGGGAATTGCTATTTGATTTACTCGTTATTTTCAAAACCGCTCTGACGATTTCTAGTAAAATAAAATCCCTAAATGAATAAAGAGCTTCAGAAAGATTTAGCCTAATGATAAGTTACAAGACCTTAAGGGAAAAATCGGTTCTATTTAAGAAAAATGAAACCCCTCTCCAACTAGACAAACTTCTTATTTTACCCAATTAAATATCAAACCCAGTTTCTAGAAATTTCTAGAGAAATTTTAGTAGAAACACGTGTGGATAAAACGTTGCGAATCTCTCTAGTATTCTAGAACCAGAGAATAAATATTTCGAAACCATGCAGTCCACCAGTTCAGGGACTTCTGGTCATGAAAATAATATTTTTGCCCCTTTCAATAAGTAAAATATTGCTTTTAAATTCCTGAAATGAGTTCTAAACAAAGACTTTGGTGTTCAATTTTTAAAATAGCTTTTATTCTTTTAACCTTTTAAAGGGCCATTTTTTTAATAGTGTTAAATTAAAATGGCTTTGGAATTTAGATTCATTTAATAAAAGAAATTCATTTATCTTATTCGATGAACATTAGTTTTTGATAATTAGTTTTGCGAATTAATAGTTAATTATCAAGTCCAGACACTTCGTCATGGTTTGAGAAAAGAAATTGGAAAATCTCGGTTTTTATTTCATTGAAGAAATTGACGAGAATATATGCTAGCCTTAGAAGTTCCATTTAAAAATTAATGAATTTGGTGTTAAATATACTTACCACGGCCTTATAAAGGCTTAAATGGTAGGATCGCTGTGACCTAGTGGTAAGGTCTGAACTTCCAGGACTGAAGGTTCCAGATTCGAAACCCGATACCACTGAAGATACGCCTTGTGTCCAGACCTGTTGCACGTTAAATCAGACTTAGTGAGTCAAATATACTCCCTCTGGTGTGGTGCGGATGTTTTGAGAAGGAGATACCAAAACTCAGGTGACATCCTCGTCATCAGAACGCGGTTCAAAATTACAAACCCCGTCGCAAAATAGTCCTCAGTTGCTTCAAAACGGGACGTTAGTACAACTAAATCCTGTAAATGATTTCATCCTTTGCAAAATATGTGTAATTAGGATATATTAAATGCACATAATTGAAAATACGGAGCGATGTAAGAGAAGGTTGACGTACTCAAAAGGCATCTAAATTGGGACGACTATATATATATATGTATATATATAGTTATAATTCTTAAAATTTAGCAAAATTAATTAATTAAATTTTCTGTTGAAGCAATTACTTTTTGCTGCTGCGTTTGCACGCAAAAACGTCTATTGTTTTCATTATTTTTCATTTTATCATTGTTTTCTTTTAATTTAAATTTCTATTATAAGTATATATATATATATATATATATAGTATGGATAACTTGTTTACTTAACATTTACTTAAAATATATTTTATATATATATATATATATTAATTATAACTAATTTAGATAAAAATGTCAGAACATTATGTTCAGAAAGAAAATAACAAACACATCAATAATCCCCTTCAACAACTTTAATTTTAAACAAGACTATATCTAATTACAATCTAACAACTAAAAATACTAATTAAATGCCAAAAGAACCTACGGAAAATGTCAACATATCATATGAATTATGTTACAATTAAGAATACAAATATATTTGAAAACGGCAATCCAGGATATGGAGTTTTCAACAATTAAAGTGGTTAGCTTGGTTTTGGAATAGTTTGCCATGTTAAAAATGATTTTATTGCGCAAACCATCCATGAAACAAATTGCTGAAAAAATAGGAAGGGTAATTAACCCTAAATAAAAAGAGAGAAAGTAAGGTACTTAATCCTGAATTATTGCAACACCATAAGATAAAAATAACTAGCATGTATCTAAAATAAACATTGAAATATATTGCACATTATTCAATATTGCATTTAAACAAAGAATTCAACATCTAAGAAAATTTGTTTAATTTTTAACAAGGAATTAGTAAATAAATGTGTGAAACTCTCCATGTTACCTGCCTACACAAACCAACAAGAGTCCAACAACAGATAAAACTGCCATGCAAAGTGCAATGTCCGCATAATAATCATAAACATCAAAAAATAAACAAAGGACAAAAATTTAATAATTTGAAAAATATCATGGCATGACGCTTGTCAGGAAGCGAAGCCCACCTATGATATTAATTAATACTTTTTCCTGATAACGGCATACGGAAAAACGGAAAAATTTTGTCGTTATCCCCTCAAGAAGCGCAAACCAATAAAAATGGAAAAAATCTGGAATAAAAGAAAAATACAATGAAGATGATTTAAAAAATCGAAAACTACAAATCCGAATGCATAAGGCCTAGATTAAAAATAAATATACAGAAATATTCACAAAAATATAAAAGAGAAAGGCTTACCACCGCCGAGAATAAGCACAAGAGTCGCACGAGGAAATGTGAAAAATGTCGCTAAACCAGTTATTGTCATTGTCGAACAAAGGAAATAAAAAACAAAAAGGCCATGCCGATAGCACCAATTATATACTGTTTCTTGTATTTGTGTAATATTTAAATTTTTAGTTTCCCTAAAAATATTTTTTTTTAAATCTTTTATATACAGCGTGTTGCCGAATTCGACCAACAAATTCAGAGGGGTAATAGTAAACATCAAGAGTATGAAAAATTGCCACAGAACATAAGGTTCCAAAAGACGTTCAGAAGGTAAAAATCGCAAAAATACAAGGTGCCCGAGAATTCTTGGAAACTGTTAAAAATTAAATTAAAAACTAATAATGTTTCAACTACGATTTTTTTTAAATTAAAAGACATTTTTAAAAGTTTTTTCAGGTAATTAACACGCCGGTTTGGCGATCCAGGGAGTCGTAAATTACTGAAAACGAAAAATTAGTTTAGAGCCATTATCTGCAAAACTTGAAGAAAAATAAAAGCATGAAATTGTAGGTAATTTTACTCTTTAATTTGTTATAAATCTTGATGCCTACTATCACCCCTTTGAATTTGTCGGTAAAATTCGGCAACACCCTCTGCAAACATCGTAGCAGCATTGGTATGCTACCGATCAGCAGAAGCCAATCCGTGTTCTCTGATGCCCTTTCTAGTTTTTCTTGAATATCTCAAAATCTCTATAGTTTTCACACTACATGTGTATAACAAATTAAAGAGTGTAAAATTACCTACAATTTCATGCTTTTATTTTTCTTCGAGTTTTAATATTTTTGCAGGTAATGGCTCTAAACTGATTTTTCGTTTTCAGTAATTTACGACTCCCTGGATCCCGAAACCGGCGTGTTAATTACCTGAAAAAACTTTTAAAAATGCCTTTTAATTCATAAAAAAAATCATAGCTGAAACATTATTAGTTTTTTAAAATTAATTTTTAAAAGTTTCTAGCAATTCACGTACACTCTGCATTTTTGCGATTTTCACCGACTAAACGTCGTTTGTGACCCAATGTTCTATGGAAATTTTTCATCCACTTGATGTCTACTCCTCTGAATTTGTCGGTAGAATTCGTCAACATATAATATATGCTGAAGTTCAAAATTATGTGCGAATGCGCACGAGAAACCTTTTCTCAAATCGTATTTTGAAATTCATAAATATAGAAAAAGATTTCCAATTTTTTTTCCTAATTAAAACAGATACATTAAAGCGTGTTAGAAATATGTGACACAACTTACTAAAAGAAACGTAAGTTATGAAGCATTGGTAGGAAGTCACAAGTATGTATGGACTTTTCGATATTGAGATATAAAAAATATAATTTATAATAATGATTAATCAATAATAAGTTTTAAACTTGACTTAAAATACTCATTTTTAATTACTTTAAAGTTCGTCATAATGTTGAAAAAGTCGTCATAAAATTGAACACTTAAAAATCAGAAATAGGAAAATAATTTAGTAATGCCATATTTTTATTTGAAATTAGGAGGGGAAAAGTTTATTGAATATGTGATATGGAATGTGTTCGACATAACAGGTCTTTGTTTTTAGGTCTGTTAGGTTTTATAATTCTTTAGACTTAGAATGTGGAGATTTATTTATTGGAGGCACTTTATTAGCGTATAATATTCTTGAAGATATGCTTTATCTATTATATCGTTTGCTTCATGGATAACAACATTATCTTGATATTCATTTATGCTATCATCTTGGCTATTGGTTGCAGTATGAGGAACAATATGTTTTCAGTTATGTAATATGCTTCAGTTGTGTATTATAATGTTAAAAGAACGGTTTTGGACTATTCTATTTTTTGTTTAATTCAACTATTAACAAAATGTTGAAATATGTACTTTTTAAATTAACCCTCTGGAATGGATTTATTACTAGACTGTTACAGACAATCTTTAATTTTTAACTCTTTAATCCCGAAGCGACTTTTTTCTTCTAGCTCCTTTAAAAACGGGACTTGGACTCTCCCAACTTGGGTGGTCATTTACCCCACCACCCCACCCGCTGCTTTAACCTTCCCTTGAGTCACACGGAAATGGGCTGTGTTTTGCAATAATAACTGGACCCCCTAACGCTCTTATCTCTGAAGCGTTCTCAGAACCTCCCCTCAAATGAAGCCAACCGTCTCAGACTTGGCCTTTGTCGCTGTTAAGGGGAAAGTTTTAGACCGCACGAGGAACGTCCCGCTCGGTGTCAGAGGGTTAATCTATCATCACAGCACAAGCGCCAATGTTGTCCACTTGAAAGTAAAATGTATCATTTGGAAGAGAAAATATCATAGTGATAAACAAATGCTGAAATGTATTCGTAATTTATTATGTCAAACTAATCTTAGAAAACCTTTTATAAAACTGATGGGTTTTCAGGTTAATTTTATTTCTTTTTCACTATTGCTTAACTTTTCCTTTAAGAATCCACATATATAAGAAAAAAGTTAACAATCATTACAACGTAGTTTCACTTGGAAAATTTTCCCACAATTCCAATTTGAACTCAGAATTCATTGCTTCTTCAAAATAAAGTGCAGAGTTGAACTTTAAAATAAAGTGATATCTCGAAATTTTCTGAGGTAGATTTTTATTTTCATATTTCTGTCTCGAAAACACGACAGTCCGAATAAATAACTAGTTTTTTAATTAGAAACTTTTAATGACTGGAAAAACTGAAAGTATAGATGAAATTTCCAGACGTTGCGTATTCTTACAATGCAAATTAAACATTAACGTTTTATTCCATTTCTAATTATTTTGTGAATTCCCAGAAGAAAGAAGGTTTGATGTTTTTATTTCTTTTCACAGTAATTAGTTCTGTTAAAAAACAGAGAAAACTATTCAAGAAAACACATTTTGAAATTCTTTCGTTAACTACTTTGTTTCTTTTTTCGCGAAAATTTGTTATAGTTACGTTACAAAGAAGGAAAATATCATAAAGAAAAGGTATAGCTCCCAAAGTCTAGCACATTTTATTTGCTTCTCATCTCCAGTTACATATTTTTTATCATCGAATTGTTTTTTAGTGGGGTATATGTCTTTTTTCTTTCGTGTTTTACTTATAGCGAAAATGAATTTGTCTTTTAGAAACAAGTATGCGATCGTGTTTCTCACATTGAACACGCAGGCATTTTTTCTCACTATTCCCATAGCTCTAAGCTACACGATATTTGCTACTCTTCCAATCAGTGGCGAATCCAGGGGGGCTATCGGACTACAGCCCCCCCTCCCTCAGAGCCAAGCCAGAATTCTTGATATTAAAAATCATTAAAACTGTTTTTTCTTAATTTCCCTCTTTAAAAAAATAATAAAAACGTTTCAATATTGCTTTCTGGCTTTGACAGGTTCAAAAATTTTCCTATTTTTGTAGTCATTCCACTTGTACTTGTAGCTTTGACGCGGTCGAAGACATTTTTTGGCCAGTTATTTCATTGAAATTTTTATTAAATTATAAAAAAAGTATTGTATTGTTCCTTATGATTTTTATTGTCAGGTGAGTAAAGTCTGTAAAGTTAAAGAGTTTTGGCTTACTTTAGCCTTGAAGTTTGACATTCGTCATTACGATACAAAATTTTTATGACCTCAGCCCTCCCAGACCCGAATCCTAGATTCGCCACTGTTTCCAATAACAGCTGCACCCTGTAGCCTAATGGCAAGTTCTTAACTTCGGGGCCGTAGGTTTACAGGCGCGAATCTCCATTAAACTTGAAATTCCGGTCTTAATTGATAAATTTCATCAAATAATTTTCGGAATTATGAGTTCAAGAAGAAATGCAGCACCCAAAATCCTTTTACAAAACCGGAAAACTAGGGTAAGGTAGCTTAAGTCATGCCCCCTAAGGAAAAAATGTTTACAAACTGCAGGTTTTATTAAATGAAGGATTGCATTTTGTATTATTCACAACTTCTGTGAATATTGCAGCTATTTGTTTCAAAAAAGTTCAAAATAAACATACTACGTGCAAGGAAATAAACAAGTCTTAAGCAAATAACATCGGTTCGACTAAGGAAACCAGTTCTTAAGTCGTACCTTGGGAGCAAATGAAGCAAAAACAACTTGTATTAATATTCTTTGAGTAAACTATTCAGTCTAGAGTAAATCCTCGGTCAACCCTTTTGGTTTTCCAAATTCATCATGTTTATTTAGTTCTAAAAGACCACGTCGCAGTTTCGGTTGAAATATTTTACTTCCGTTGAAGCCCATATCACTATCGGTAATTATCATAACGCCTAGTCCATATCTTCTTGTTTCTAAGTATATGTTATCGGTACGTTTTGCCGAGTTTATGGACCCTGCCTAAAAGTTATGAAAAGCACATTTCACAAAAAATATTAAAAAGACAATATCCTCTCTCTAAAAACAATATAGATGTGCAAGAGATCCTTAAGGCGTAACTGGTACGAATTAAGCCTCGTTTGTGTTACGAATTAAACTTAGTTTGAGGTACGAATTAAACCTAGTTTTTGGTAAGAATTTAGCCTCGTTCGTGGTTCGAATTAAACCTAGTTTGTGGTACGAATTAAACTTAGTTTTTGGTACGAATTAAGCCTCTCTTGTGGTACGAATTTAGCCTCGTTTGTGGTACTAGTTTAGCCTCGTTTGTGGTAGAGTTTAGCCTTGTTCGAGGTACGAATTAAGCAAAGGCAAGTGTAAAATTCTAAGTAAAAATCGCAAAAGAATGAATTGAACCAGAGCGTCATTACTGCATACAAGAAGCTATTCAAATGGCACAGAATGATACCCTAAGAAATAATAACATGTTATTAATTATATTATTGTACTAAGTCTTACGAAATATGAACGGAAACTGTAAGAAAACTAACGAAAATGTATTTGTCTTCGAGATTAGATTGTAACGCATCAAAGCTTCGTTCTAAATAATGTAATTAACATCTCCGATGCATCACACTGCCGTCAGCATCGCTGATTCGACAAAAACAAAATCAGAATGGAATAGTTACGAATTGAGCAATCTTACCCTAATCACTTCATCATGATTCTGAAGTTAGGTTCATTGTTTCGGTGCTTAGATATGGTTAATTTATCTTTCTGCAGTCAGAATGATAAAATTTAACAATTCTTTTATTTATAAACAAACAGCAATATATTAATTTGTCTGCAAACACTGTTTCTTTAAAACATTTTCTTCAGAGTGGTGCTTCGC
>BGPR01005877.1:7730-22127 GCA_013235015.1 Araneus ventricosus | reverse complement strand
TGCAAACACTGTTTCTTTAAAACATTTTCTTCAGAGTGGTGCTTCGCAACGAAAGACAAAACTGCTATGAATGGAACTGATTTAATATAAAGTACTTGCTTTTGTTTCCGTGTGATGAGCATCTTAATATGTTTCGTATAGCACTAGTAAGTTACATGCCAAAAGTAGCTGTTCATAACCAAATGGCAGCACACACAATTAGGAAAGTTTGACATAGAACATGTTCTATATATGAGAAAATTGGTTGGAAATCTTATACAAATCATGTAACGGACATTAGTCTGATTTTAATTTGTGTACCTGTTTTGATTATGACTATAGGTTTTACAGAATCAATCCATTGCTAAATAGAAATATAATTAATATGAATTATTAATTATTAAAACTCTACATTCTTTGAAAATTCGATTAGTTATCCTTGTGATGAAGGTTTTATACTCATTGCATTGTAAGTTTTTTTTAATAAAATTCAATGAGAATGATGATATATGCAGAATAATACTAAAATTAATATGAATTTTAATTAGTCTTTAAATTTATGTTTGTATTTCCCTTATAAAAATCACATTCTGTGTTTCGCAGCCTGAATCCTTTCGATATTCATTAGTTTATCTGGGTGCGCTATTTTTTTAATACGACACGCTTCTCTAAATCACTAAAAAATTGTTTTAAATTGTATATATCTTGGTTATATTCCAATGATTTTGAAACTCTTTCATTTAACTAAACCTAATAAATTCTTTTTGAAAATTATTTTTCATAAAAGCAAAACTATTCATCATCTAAATACACTTAAATAAATTCTTTTTGAAGCATTTATTTGTTTTGTTTTAAAGCTGCAAAATAATTATACATTTAGACAATAATTATGAAAAACAATGAAAAATATTTAAATAAAATTTTTTCTGCTTGATTTCCTAACAACATGTACATGACTTCTTATCGTAAAGCGTATTTGTTGGGGATTCCAGACATAACACTTCGGCAAACAATTTTAAAATCAACTAAATTGTTCTCTTTTAAATTGAAAACAATAAGTACCAACGTAAAAAGCTAAACATCAGAGATTTTCATTGAACACCTTTTACTTTATTGAATACACTTCTATTGTTGAACGTAAAACAACCATTACCACTCCGAACAAAGCCTAAAATCCCAGCAGTCCTTCGACGAAGTCAATCTGTAGAAAACGAGAATCCAGCTAAAACCCCTATTAAATCGATTTTAACAACTCAATAAGAGAATTTCCTTATTTTTTAAGGCCAAAATTTCGTCTGGAATAGAAAAGAAATTAAAATAAAGTTAGAAAAATCCTACTTTGACTTCTTAATAAGAGAAGTTTCAGCATCTTAACATTGCAAGTAGTTACCCATCAGTGCATTTCTCTGTTCCAAAATAAATTCACTTTAAGCGCGAATACAGCTTAAACAGTTCCTTTTTTAAATTTTTCTATGAAGAAATCTTGCTGTGTACTGTGCAGGCTTCTAGAAGAGTTGGATTCGTTTTGATTTTAAAAGACATAAAGCTTAAACATTGGAGGAAAATATTTAATCTAAAATGAATTCTTTTGGAAAAACCTAAAGGAACTTACTTGGAGGGGAAAAACAAGTGACATTTCTTTCTGAGTGTCTTGTTTAAGATAAGTTTGTTTTTATCCAAGTTTTTCTTTACATGTATCGAAGATTTGTAAAAGTACAGAATGGATATATGAAATAAAAGGAGCAGATGGAAAATTTTGTTCCTGAGTTATATTTCTATACTGTAGCGGTTACAATTCTCTGCCTTCTCCTTTTTATGGTAGGTGGCCCTACTAGAGCCATCCGGGTTTTTCCCATGATGCCTGTCTCTCTTTTTCTTCTGTGTACTTGTCTTGTGTTGTTGTTCTCTGTCTTGCGTCTTGTACCTTTTAATGTACTGTGTCGTGGAACTGAGCCATCTAATAAAAATGCTTCCTGAAATTGAATTCTTCAACAGCGGCATTCCATATAAACTTGAGTCTCGTTCCTCTACAATACTATATATTATATAGAAATTAAATGGTGAAGTTTTGTATAATAATTGAGAAACCTCTTACTATTCTAATAAGTATTTCCTCATAACAAAGAAGATTTCAAATAAGTTATATGCTTGTGAGATCCTGAAGGAGAACCGTAGTTGGGATGGGTTCAAAGTCCAAAGGCGTGATGATTATTTGAAGAAATAGTATTTGTTTGAATTAATAACATTTTCTCTTTCGATAACATGAATGGTTCTTGAGATTTTGAGTTTGACTATTTAAATATAGAATTCTTAATCTTAATAGTAATAAAATAGATTTTTTATAAGTAAACATATTGTAAATCTGTTAAATTTTTGTTAAACAACAATGAATAAATTAATAGGAAAAGGAACTTCTTATTATAAGTTAGTAGGAATTTTTGAAAGATTATTAATCCATTTTCACTTATTGCTAGGTATATTTACGATGAGTTACATTCCCTTAACAGTTATAAACTTTTTTCTTTACCTCGTAATTTTTCTGCTTTGATTTTAATGTTTTACCTAATAAGTTCAGCAAAAACTAAGAATCAAATCACTTGAATACAGTTTCTGAGTTTTTAAAACATTGGAAACCAATTAATAATACATATTTATACGAATTAAAGATTCGGAATTATCTAGACTTTTTTATGTGAAATGTTTGTTTAATCATTTGAGAAAACACCATTAAAAGTATGGATAATGAAGAGCAGATCGTGTACAGAAGAAAAGTAACATAGTAGAAAACTTTAAATTTCTCTTTCAAATATTACGATCGTAAAATTACTTTGTAAATAATTGGTTTTATTTTAATTAACAAGATATTTTTACTTCTATAGATTATGTTTCAGGTTATTTAATGCAATGAGACCCGTGCATAACGATAAGCCTGCCTATAACGATTTTTCTTTACTTCCAGCGGAATTTCTATTTACTGAATGTATTTTCATCATGCCTACAACGATAACCATTCTTTAGACCTGCCTATAAGGATGATGTTATTTGTTTAGAAAGCTGGTACAGTACAATTCCAAATTTTTCCCTTTGGAAAACGAGACCTTATGATAGCCCTTTAAGACCGAACCAGGACGGTCGTGCGGATTATACATTAGTTAGCATTTCTGCTTCCTGTAGAGTTGTATTTAACAAATGACGGAAAGTAACGACGGTTCTAGTTTCCAGAATATCAATAGGATCTAGTTTTCTCAAAAGACGGCAGAGACAGTCCATATTTCAGTTATAATCGCATTAAATCTGTTTGTAAAAAATTCGAGCTAAACATTAGAATTATTTATCTGTCGCAATTAAATAATTATTAATACATATTTAATTACTTAGATACCAATTGTTAATTTAATGTTTAAATAAATCAAAAATAGGAAAATATGTTAGTTAAGAGTTAATATAATTACACTTTACGCGTATTATTTGTTTACCCGCACGATCGTGCAGGTTCGGCTTTATTTGAGGTCAAAGTCCGAAAATCGACTTCCATCCCGTAATGTTTTCTCGCGTGATCCTACGCACACATCGGTGTTTTCTTTTGACTGTATCACCAAATAACGGCCTTAAGACGTGAAATGGGTACTATATTAAGAAAAAATATTAAATTAAAAAATACATGGTCCATTTCCTATCACCTAAAAATGAAGTATTTTACATATAAACAATTTTTTCTACTTTTACTACTCCCAAGAGAGTTTCATGAAATATGTCCCACAGCCTCCAAAGGTTTTAAGTATTTCTCAAGAAACTTCCGCAAACCGCATTGTCCTTTTTACCGTATCAGCACTCAAATGTGACAAGCTCTTTCAAAGTATTTTGATGGATCTCTTTGAAAGCTTCGTAACAGAGGAGACTACTCACAGAAAGTTCCACACTTGGATTTCCCTCTATCATTGAATTCCTACCATCCTCCTTAGTTTACTATTGGGGCAGCAAGAAGAATTTAGTATCAGTACATGTGTTTGTAATTATTCAGTTCGGACAAAGAAAGTAGGTACAAAAGCCGTCAAAACTGATGCTAGGATCACCGATCACGTATGTACATGTGAAAATACCTCCAGTCCTAATGATAGTGGAAAATGATGGGTGGTCCTTCCTTGAATATAATAAGTATAGGGAAGGAATTTGCACAAAATAGACATTGTCGGAGGAAATACAGGGAGATTTTCTAAAGAAACAGGGGATTGAAGGGGGCCATCCGACATCTCGTGAAGCGCAGCAATTTCTTTTGTGCAAGAAAGAATGAAGAGCGAACAATCAGATATTGCATGATCCATGAAGCTTCCTTTGCCTTCTAGAAATACAGGAGTATCCGTTATTTCAGAAGAAAACACTTCTAAAACTCGGTGTGATAAATGTGAGGTATATTTATGTTTATCAAAAACTAAGATGTGTTTCAAATATTTTCATTTCAAAAAAATTAGTCATTAGAATTGTAATTTCCTTATTTACACATATATTTTTTCTTATAAATTATAAATTGTTTACTACGACGCTCAATTATTTGTTTCTTTTAGTTACTAATATTGAATGAAAACTAAACAATGGAAAAATACATTAGGTGAAGCTTACATATATAATGCCTAACTCTCATGATCGTACGGGTTCACATTGACAAAGAAAAAGCCTAACCCGCACGATTGTACCGGTTCACGTTGACACAGAAAAAGCCTAACCCGCACAATTGCACGGGTGCGCTCCTGAGTTTGAGGGGCATGCTAAATTTTTAAAATTATTTTTTACAGTACCAGTAGGATTCAAGGGTACCTATAAACAAAAAAAAATTAAATTTAAGGATAAAAATATTTCCGGACTTAAAGAAGATACCAAACGAAAACGATTTAAAAGTGCCGTAAATGATGATGCTGACAAAGTTTTTATCTAAAATTTTGTACACTGAAAATCTAATATTTGTACACTGAATCAATTAGAGCTATAAAATATGTTAGTATATTAATACATGAACACGCGCATAAACATTGGATGCACAAACTGTGTGCAAAGATAATCTGTCTTAACAATATATTTTCTAGGTTCCTACCGAATCGTTATAGACAGGTTTTACTGTAATTCGAAAATTTTAATTTTATGATTAGAGGGTGTTGTTCGACAAGGAGTGTTTGGATTTCAGCTCCAGTCATTTAAACTTTTGACTGCGTACGAAGAACATGCAGCTGTTTACGAATGATGGCAGTCATGCTGACATCCTTGAAAGAATATTCATCGATTACAAATATCAGCAATGACGGGTATTTTCGAAAGATATTATAATATGTACAGAAAAAGAATAAACACAAAGAAACAAAAAAACAATAATAAAAATAATGTATCTAGTGCGCGCAAACGCGGCAGCATCCAGGAAATGCAGTGACAAAGAACAAAACTCAAACTGTAACAAATATTAGAACACACTAAAATTAAAGAGATTAGATTGAAAAAACAAAGGACGAAGAATCCAAGTTTAGTTTAGTTTAGTTATATTAACGTCCCGTTTTGAAGCAACACGAGGGCTATTTTGGGACGGACCTCGTAATTTTGAACCTCGGTCAGATGACGAGGACGACACCTGAGCTGGCACCCCCTCTCCAAACTTCCACGCCACACCAACGGGGAAACGAAGAATCCAAATGGAGAACTTTATCAAAGGTCACTCGGCATTTGGATTCTAAATTGGGATAGATTTTCTGTAGAGGCAACGACTTAAAAGTCAAATTAAAGTCCCCTCTCTTTCCTGAATCTATCTCAAAAGATTGAAGAAAAGCAGGAAAAAACCTTTCTCAAAGAAAAAACTTCAAAATGTCAAGAATCAAATGTATTTGCAATAACCGTTTAGCTTATGTCACAGCTATTGATAATTTAAATACTTACTTTGTTAGCCCTCTTTTCCTGGAACATGATCGCAATTTATTCTATCGCTTGCATAGTAGTTCTTATTTAAGAAAGTTTTTTTCCTACAATATTTCAATTATTGGATAAATTCAGGCCACAGAGGGAATATTATTTGAATATTAAGTCATTCCCTTGACAGAAAATTTATCCATATTAGAAATCCGACGGCGAGTGACACTTTGAAAAAGTTCGTCATTCGAGTTCTCTTCCATTTTTTTCCATTTCATTTGTTTAAACTTAATGTATTATAATTTTTATTAAAGCATGATTTTTGTAGTTTGATTCTATCTTAATTGATTATAGACAATATTGTTGATGCAATCATTGGACGCTGCTGCGTTGCGAGCAAAAGGTATATTGTTAACACTACTTATTGTTTACTTCTTCTGTTTCTACTGTATTTTCTTTTTGTAATTAAATATCTTTCTTTTGTATTTTATTGGAAGTTGCAATATTTTTGCGTCATTCTGTTTAATGCAAAGTTTAATTTTTAATCTCTCTTGTTAAATTATTTCACTTGTGCTTGCATAGCAGATAAGAACTGGATCTTGGAATTGATCTATGCTATCATCTTCGTTGATGATTATGGGGTCGGAGAGTATCGACCGATCTTTCGTTGCCTTCTGAATGAATACGGTTTGTTGTCTTCTATTTCTCACTAGCCGCCTTCGGCGACTAGCTTGTTCGCCGAGAATATAATTGCAACTGAATCGTTTATGTATAAATTGATATTCATTGTTCCCTAACAAAGTAACTTTAAATTTGAAATTTTAATAGATATTTAAACCATGTTATTTCAATAGCCTTGCACCTATTCTGCAAAATATCTCGTCTCTAATGGAGTCGAGTAACTATCTGTCATGTAGCATACAATTGCTCGTTGTCAGCATCAACTTCACTCTCTTATTTGTCTTAAACAATATCCATTTGATTTTAACTTAAAAATGTAGCGGCACATTTTACGTCCAGCAGCATATTAGCTGTACGAAATTATGCTGATTAAAACATATCATTAAGCATTAAGATATTACCTTAGCTTTCAACAATGAAAAAGGAACACGCAAATAACTATTATTTAAACAATGGGAACAGTTTGAATTGCGTTGTAGCAATGAAATGTATTGTTGTAAATTATGCGAAAAAATATTTTTAAAAGGTTGCTGAAATTAAAGAAAACGTTTTAGGTTAACTTAATATCATTGAAAAGATAATTTTTTGCTCTTCCATATGCCGTGAAAATGATTTTTGGGCTATAATATTTTTGAAAGTTATTAAGGAAAAACGCCAAAATTTCGCTTATTTTTTAATTAATTAAATTTCTGATTAAAAATCCATAAAAAAAGGCTCGAAGGTGCACATTTCTACCCGCCAAAGAAGGTTCGTTAGAGTGGATCGAAAATTCAAATTGTGGATAGAATAATAGGGTGCAAAAGTTGTCTTTTAAGTGTACTATCATACATGCAAAATTTTTGCAACTTTGTCTAATTTTTAACGGTGCCTCAAGCAACCTAACTATTTGCAAAAGAAAAAACGATTTTTATGCAAAATTTTGAAAAATGCGTTAAAAAGAAACGATTTTACAGCGAAAAACGTATAGGAGAGAGTGAAAAATTATTTATTTTTTATTATTAAATTAATAAAATTATTTTGTTTATATTATTTTGTTTTTGTTTATTATGTTTTAATTATTTTATTATAATGTTATCCAGGGACCCACAACTATATTTCTTCTTTTTTATATTTTAAAATATGACACAATTTTTCTTTATTTCGAAGTCGAAGATAAATTAAAACAATCAACAAAACAAACAACATAAAGATAAAGCAAACTCGACTTTTCCTAAACAAAAACACATCGCTACAGGGGAAACTTAGCCAAAGACGTTCTTTTATTCCTCCCTCCCTTGTTGTTTGAGTCAAAATCGTAAAAATGTCAATTTTTAACTATTTTTGGGGCGCTTGGGCCACCAGAAGATATGAATGAATTTGAATAATAATAATAAAGAACGTTAACTAATATATCCAAAATAAAACTTTCTTACCCGGCGCTAAAGGGAATTTTGAAAATATTTTTTTGTAAATTCCCAAAAAACTGTCATTTTTAACTATTTTTGGGGTACTTGAAGATATAAATAGATTTCAATAAAAAAATATATATAAACTAATATACGCAAGACACAATTTTCACATCCAGCGCCAAAAGTAATTTCGAAAAAAAAATTGAAATTTTCATAAAAATTTCAATTTTTGACTATTTTTGGGGCACTTAGGGCATCGGAAGATATAAATGGATTTCAATAAAAAAATTATATAAACTAATGTACTTAAGACACAACTTTCCCACCCCCCGCCAAAAGTAATTTCGCCTCCAAAAAAATTTTCCCTATCCTTTTTGATCCATCCTAATGTTCGTGCCAAATTTCGTAGTTCTAAGTTCAGCGGTCTGCCCTGTAGAGCGCCAGCACGCAGACACATACACATTCTCCTTTATTATTAGTAGAGATATAATAAACTTATGGAAAAGAAGTCGACGTAGGCAACTTTGGGTAGATTGCTCAAACGAATGCTACCTATTGCAATAGTTCTAATGCCACTGTCACGAAAAGCACTTCCACTTCTAAGGAAACAATTGAACTCTACAAGAACTCTAGTGAAATCAGAACTCTCTTCCCTTCTTAAGCTGAAAGGCTGGAGCGTTGCACGTATAGTGCTATCGTTAAACCTATTCTTAAAAATTCCTGTATCTTAACTATGTAAATATTTTATCTAATTAAATTCTTTAGTGTTCATTACAGAGGAGCTCTCTTCATTGAACTCTTGAATGGTTCACGTTTTCGACATAGCGAGTTTATTCCTTTTTGGAATGACTTTTCTTCAGCGTCGAACTTACGACTCGGCAACTGTGAGTATATATATGACTTGTTAAATATCTTGTTTTATATACTTCTGATGACGCAGATTGTCGAGTCAGACACGACATCCTGAATATTTCTTCATGGTCTCTTAGATCACAGCCCCTAGAATCGAATTCGTAGATGGGGCATCTAACTCTTAGGGTATCTAAACGGCTGAGGATAGGAATTTTCACATCCCTAGAACTTCTTTACGACTAAAGATGGCAAGATAATTTAAAGTACGCTAATTATCGCTTTTGAACTTTGACATCTTTTGAAATGAGGGTTTTTCGATAGTTGAAATTGCTTAGAATGCCATGACATCCTGAATATTTCTTCATGGTCTCTTAGATCACAGCCCCTAGAATCGAATTCGTAAATGGGGCATCTAACTCTTAGTCGCTGAAAGTGGATTTTTAACGCCCAACTTCGACTGCTTTTTAATCTAATGTTGTGACACCTTGTTGGAAAGCTCTCATCAATTGCATTATTTTCCAACCTCTTTCATCTTCACAGTTCTAACCCTTATAGCATAAGATGTGAAAATGGCAGAGAAAGGAGACATAATTTGCCTTTCCTTATAACTCCAGACAAAAGAAATCAACCTTCGTCTTCTAGTTTACAGACAGGAAATTTTTAATTAGCTCTCTACTTTGGAGTTTCTTTGTTCTGGGGTTTCAATAGGACTATTTCAAAAGAAATTCCAAATCTTAAATTAGAACTAAATAATAGTGGCATAACGCTTTAGCTTTTCAGAAAGAAGAAGCATCGTTTGCATCGAAAATGGTGTCTAGATTAGTAAAATATTCAAAATTATCTGGAACGTTTCATGCTATAATAAAATAAGCAGGCTTTACTACACCATTGCATTTTCAATTGAATTACATTCTTTTATGTCATTTTAGAATATTTGCTGAGAATGTGAATATATAGGAGAAAAACTGACAAAAATTACAATGAAGTTCTTTCGGAAATGTTTTCAATTAAAGAAATTTTTTGAACTGAAGTGGCAACTCAAAATTTTTCTTCATTCTTCAAAATTAAGGAAAAGTTTAGTTTTTATATTCCTATCTAGGAAACACAGGTTGAGTGCAGAATAATTTTTTCTTTCAATTTGAACATTTAATGATCGAAAAAACTAGAAGCATATATGGAATTTTCAAAATTAGTATAATGTGACTATGAAAAATAATGAATCAAGGTTTTATTTCATTTCAAATTAACTTCAGAGATCATAGAAGAAAGAGTACTTAATCTTTTTATTTCTTTTTAATGTAAAATAATTTTTTCAAATAAGAAGAGAAAACTATTTCTGAAAACACATTTTGAAATTCTTTGTCTTGCTAACTATTTGAATTTCTTTTTGAAAACAACTATGATATAGTTATGATGAAGAAAAATATGATTAAAAAATGTAAATCTTAAAGACTGGGCATTTTTTTCGCTTTTTATCTTTTATTACATACTTTTTACATTGTCAAGATATTTTATTTGTTTATGCATATTGTATATGTTTATTTTATGAGTTGGAATTCATGAAGTATTTAAATAAATGTAACAGCGTAATGCTTCTATGTAAATTCACAGTCTTAGCAATATACAATGTTTCTGTAATGAGAACCAGCAAATTAGCTGTAGGTAGGTTTTTCCCATCGGAATACAGAAATATATGTATTAAAAAGATCTTGCTTTTCTAGGCTAGATGAAATTTACTATGTCTTCGCAAAATGTGTATTTTAGTGGAGAAATATATCGGTGATTTCCATCATTTTAAAGCATTTGAAGATGCGGTCCATTATCTCGCAGCGATATTCAGACGTTTCGGATGGCCATCGTCTTTTGCTTGAAGAGACACTTGGGACGTTCCCGTATTGATAGAGTTAAAAATAGATGAAATTGGTGGGAAGTATACTTTCCAAGGTATTAGAAAGGGCAAAATTCGGTCCATTATGATCGCCCGTGGTATAAACAGTTCTTGTCGTTCCTCATTAGCATTAACATTAAAATATTAACACTACGTCATAAACAATTTTAACGGTATCGACGCCAAAATAATAACGTTTTAACTCCTTGCAGCTCAAGGCATTAATTTTTTTGAAATATGATGAAAAACATCATGAATGGGTTTATTTTGTTGTCTAGACATAGAATCTACAATTTATTTTTTTAAAAAAACTTACTTCATTCCGAGGGCGGTCGTCCTCCTTTGGGGTCACCCCTTCATATGAGAACCTCCTTAGATACAGCCACCTTGATACACTCAAAAAATATTGTTGAATCTTACAGAAAATCATCAATTAAAACGTCAAGAATATTGGAGGAAAATTTTCGAGTTAATTTGCTAAAATTGTAAACGTCCAGAACTGAAAAAAATTATTATCTCTGAGTTAAGGAATTTGCTCAAACTTTATGTCTAATAATTCCTATTTCGAAACTAAATTTCATAAGGCTGCTATATACATTCGAACAGGAGTACCTAAACCTATTATTTTCCATTTATAGTTGAATTTAACGCTTGAGAAGCGAGTGAAATTAGGTGTGCCATCAGCTGGCACACTGCGCCGCAAAGGGCTAATCCTTGGCCCCCACCCTCTGTTTTATAATATCTATCATTCAAACAAACTAGGGCTAAAATATTTCACTCTATTAGCCTGTGATGACATTCTTGCAAAGCATATTGATAATTATGCAAAATTGAAAGATGAGTACAACACTAAAAATATACCCGACAAACTTCTTTTACTTGTTCATAATATCTAGGAAGTTTCGAGAAGAAAGCGAAATAGATGTTGGTTGTGTTATAACACAAATAAAAAACTCAAACTGACTATTCATTCATGTAATGCATGCCAAATATCGTTTAGTACCCGAGTACATTTTGAGCAAAATCATGAAATTCGTAGTTTAACAATTCTTGTATCTCAGCCTAGAGAATATATGTATGTATTTCAATTCCAGTACAGTTAATTTCAGTGTCTGATATCTCCTTCTTTGGTTACATGTGGTTTTATACTATTATATATCATGTATCCATTAGAGGATACGTGGATTTTATCAATGTGCTTAGCATGTATCCAATAGTGGACACATGGAAGCCAAGGGGGTTAAACGGCCTTAAGTATCCGAACACGTTGAACAGTCGATTTTCGACCAAAATTCCCATTCTTTAATTTTTGAAGATTTGGATAGTTCATTAATTTACCTTCCTAAAACATATTTACATTTGTCGGTACGTTAATTAGAAGATGAGATATTAATTGTTTTATAACAAACCGAAAACCGGAAGTGGGCGTTTAATTAACCGGAAGTTGTCATTTAAAGGACAGAATCCTGTCGAAAATTCTTCTAAACTGCATTTTTTCAAGTTAATATGATGTTAGTATATTTTTAGGAATTTTTTTTAAAGTTTAGATACTTAATTTAAGCGCGTGGCAAAACTAAAATTTGATTTTTCTAAAACTAGATGTTATGCATAATTTTCAAACTTCAAACATGATAACTCAAGATATTATCATTCGATTGTTCTGAAATTTTATGAACACTTTCTTCAAATGTGTCTCTAGTGAATGTACTAGATTAATGTATATTATAATAATATTTTTTTAATTATGGTCTTTTATCTGAAAAATGACATGAAAAATTTGCTGAAAATCTTATAATGATTGTTCGAGTAGCTCTAAAATTTTTATTGATACAAAGAATGTTAAGATTCTAGTACAAGCACTAGTCCCTAGTATGTAGTTTATTTTAATATTAGTTTTATTTGAATTATTACAAAAGTTTGACCTTTAGCATGTTTGAAGTTTTTGAGAATCTCCTCTAAAAAGCAGCAGAAATTCAAGATTGTTGTAAATTTATAATAATTTCTACTCAAAAATCATGCTCTAATATTATTCTGTATTAAATTCGGATCTAAAAAACATATTTTAGTGTTTCTATTTCACAATTTTAAAAGAAAAGTGCTCCGAACGTGTTCGGATACCTTAAGAGTAAATGCAAATGCGGGTGAGTAAAATCTAGAGTAAGTACTGGTTTCGCAGCTTACACACACATATATGAAAGGGGAAAATCTTAAAATTTAACGAAAACTGAACCTGTCGTACCCCAAGAGAAAAATATATGCACAAGATTTCATCCTGTGTTTAAAATTTCTTTCAGAGGAACTGCAAAAATAATGTTAGGAGTTTCTGTCCTTTCCGAAGAACAAATGCATTTTGTACATAAAAAAAGAATAGGAAATCCATCAAATATTTACCCATTTTTAATTCGTTTCGCAATGATGTTCGTCTATACAGTAGCTTTTCAATATTGAAGAAATGCATAAAGTATTCTAAACTTCAAAAGTTCTACCTCGAATTTTGATGAATCTTTTCTTGTTTTAGATTCCCCACGTATGCAAACTCAATATTTGGAATTATAGTCGTTTGGTTATAGGTTTGTGAACGCGATAAATCACAAAGCACAGAATGTTACATGAGTAAATTCGATATGCGAACTTAAAAAAATATAATAGTTTTATACTCGTTCAGGATTCTGGATTAATCCGTCTAAGGGAAGTCTGACTGTTTGAACGGCTGTGTTGATGTGAGCATGATAGGACAAATGTGCAAAAAGAGGTAAGACAAAAACGAACCCTCTAAATGGATGAATTTTAGTATATGATTTTTAAACTAAAATGTGTGAAATTTTGGATTACTTCCCAGAATGGATAGACCGCCTCTTTATTTGTCTACCTAAATGAAATTTAGCAAAGTCTTGATGTAGATATAAATTGAATTTAGCCCTTTCTAATACTTTGGGAAGTATACTACCGGCCAATTCCATCTATTTTTAACTCTATCGATACGGGAACGTCCCAAACGTCTCTTCAAGCAAAAGACGATGGCCGTCCGAAACGTCTGAATATCGCTGCGAAATTTCCAGCCTCTTTCGTTAAGTGTGATTGATTTCTCATCCACTGCGCACACTTTCTTCGTTAGAGTAGCTCGCCCAGATGGGTTGGGGGAAAAGGAGGATTTTCTTAGAATTCGGAGAGTGCCGGCTGTCATTGTGGTTTTTGAGGAGGGGAGGAGAATTTCCCTTATCTTTGAAGCAGAAACTCGGACGTTCCCGTATTTTGAGGTTCCTCTATTCCAATGGTCTCGGGAATCAGAGGGTTAAAAGCAACTTTTAGGGTTTGTATATCTTGTTGTCAAAGTTATCGAAAAAACAAAATCTTAGATGTTCCTGTTTCTTATTTCAAACCATAACGAAGTGTCTTGACATGGTATTTAATTAATAAAATTCATTAACAAAAAATGTCTTTCAATAAGCTAAATGATTTTATTTTCTTAAATCAAACGCAATACTAAAGTTATTTTAATATAATAATAATAATAAAATAAATGACATTTAAAAAATAATAAATGACCCATTAATAAAATAAATGACGTTTTAAAAATATAATAAATGACCCATTAATAAAATAAATGACACTTAAAAAATATAATAAATGATCCTTTAATAAAGTAAATGACATTTAAAAAATATAATGAATGACATTTAAAAAATATAATAAATGACCCATTAATAAAATAAATGACATTTAAAA
>BGPR01005876.1:32116-87473 GCA_013235015.1 Araneus ventricosus | reverse complement strand
CACTAGCTGTTATGCCCGGCGTTGCTCGGGATTAAAATACTTTCGTGTCTAGTATTTTCTGTGTAAAAAACTACTTTTCTATTGAAAATTAAAATACCCCAAATTCTTTAACCGTCTGAAACATTTTTAATTAAAATGAGAATATCAATTGAACCAGACGATTTTTAAAAACTGTCGATAGCTAATTTTCTGTATAAGTTGTTAATATTTGTTGCATAGTTTCTTCAAATTTTTTTTTTGTTCATAAATCTTGCAGTATAAGAAAGATTTTAATGGATGTTTTGGGACAAATACATAGTAAATTTTTCATTGAGAAAAAGTGTTAGAATAAATATGAATAAAAAATAATAAAATTCGACTTCATCGTAAATTCTTCTAATGTGATCTAACAACAGTTCTTATGTATTCTTATTCTTCACCAATAAAATAAAGTGTTATAAATAGTAAATTTTATACACAATTTAATTTTTTAAATTTTTTTAAAATGAGCTCAACGAATTCAACGGAAATGAAAGTGGTGTCATGAAAATGAGCAAAAATTTCAGAAATAAAGGTAAATTAGTTCAAAGTCTAACCGTTGCCTAGCAACGGAGTAGCTATGAAGTTGCATTATTTCAAAATCGTCTGCACGTAATTAACAATTATTAAACTTTAAAAAATTAATAAAAATTGAAGGATAAATGGAAAAAATGTAAACTTTTGACTTTAAAATAGTACAAAAATATTTTTAGTCGAACAATTTGCTCCAAAATTAAGGTGTGAAAACGGTTTCTGTTAATTTCTAATTAACTGACTGTTTAATTAACTTTTGGACTTGGAAAAATTCATAAGTGTCTTCCCCTTGTCTTAAATAATAAGTGTGCAAAATTTGGTTGAAAACAATCTCTTGGTTTAGGAGGAGATGTGGAACATAGCCACATACCTACCCACATACATAGCCGTAATGACTTTTATTTATATTAAGATGTATTTTTCAGTCCTGAATGGACAGGAGTTAGGCCCCTCTAAGACACGGAATGAGGTTGCTTCTCATTGGCTCTGAGTGGCACGTGACTTGGCTTGTTTGTTAATAATGCCATAGCACCATGTTTAGAGGGGATTTTAATTATTATTTTGTCTTCTGCTACCGCATCATGGAGAAACTACTTCTTATTACCATTATTTTTATGTTCCTCAAGAAAATAATGAATACATATTTAGAATAAAACAAATAAAGGAGGAACCTTCAGCATCATGGGCGGCGCCATCTGCGGGCAGGGGGGCAATTGCCCCCGTCGGTGACCGCTTGTCCCCCTTCGGAGAGAAATTAAGACTTTCGTCGGCAAAAATCTTTGCGATTTTGGAAGATGTTGAGACCAGGGTATCAAGGAATATAATAATTTTAATCCAATCTTTAAGTTATTATATAATAAACGGTCGAGTTAAGCAATTTGTGTCCGAATTTGAGGACTGATTAACTTTTAGGTCAACAGAATGACCGACATCCTTTTAAGTTGTCGTCCATTCGGCCAGTAGTTCGCACCACATTTGAAATAATAACTGACAAGGCGACAAATGAATCTGATGTCGTATTTTGCCGACTGTTTTCGGTAGGTCAGATAAGAAATCAACAAGACGGATGAAAATATTTATGTTTTGTTTTTCTATCGACTGTTTCGATCACTTTTCGGTGGAATTATTAGGTAAAACTAAAGTATCTGTATTGCATAGGAGTGTGGCTACACATAGTGGTCATTCCACTCAACGGCCATTTTTGTTAGGAGTGGAATTTTTCGGCCTATAGTCATAATGTTAAAATAAAATCTATTAAAGGCCACTCAAACCTCTCTGAACAGTCGGGTTTGTCGCGTTTTCAACTTCAATGAAATTCTTTCCTTTCGTCACTCCGACCGTGGATATTTTATAAAGAGAAAATGGAGGACAGAAAGAAGCGGTCTGCCCTGTAGAGCGCCAACTCACATTCTCCGTTGTCATTAGTAGAGATTTGGAAATGCAATTTTTTCTGTTGATGGATTTTGCATTATTTTTACTCGGATAAAACGAGAGTTATTGATAAAAGTAAACTTATTAACAAAACGAAAGTTAGAGTAAAGTTATTCATCAATCCTGTTTTTCATTTTTTTCATTTATATCTTATGCACTCTGTCAATGTGCATGGGATTTTGCATATCTTTCGTGAGTAAATCTATGACAATCAGTTCTGAGATATAATTTGCGGGCTAAAAGCCCGTCTAGGACGGGCACAAATCTTCTAATAGATACATATTTGAACAAGAAAAGTCAAATGGCATACATTTCCGTTCTACACGAGAGTTCATTCATTCACCATTCATTCCTGTCACCATTTCTAGGAGAGTCGACTCAACTTTAAGGTAGAGTGCAAGTTGACTCTCCTGTCTACACAACGGTTGAAATGCCACACGGAAATCCTCATTAACGGTGTCATCAATACAGAAAAAACGAAAGACGGCAACTATAGTCACGATTCCTGTCACCAGTTATAAATGCCAATCTACTGTAATGATTACCTTCCTCACAAAGAAAAACATTTTTTACTTGTGAAAAATATCTAATGGAAAGACAATTACAGTCCAAACATGAAACGAAACGCAACAGAAACCATTTTCCCATCGTTCAAAATATAGGAAAATATGCCAACACCTTCACCGACATATGCATTCTTAATAGCTACCAGGAAGAAAAAACACGTCAAATGAAATGCAGGGCTATCCATTCTGAAACGCTGAAATGCCACGGTGGAATCCTACCTTCGCGCGAATGGTGCATTCATTATTCATGGCGCCGTTAAGATAGAAAAGATGATAAACGACAACTACAGTCACGATTCCTTTCGTGATTCTATTCCCCACAAATCAATACACTTATTACTCATGAAAAGCATCTAGAAGAATGACAATTGCATGTGAAACAGCAAACTAAACAGCACGAAACCTTTTGCCCATCTCTCAAAATATGGAAAAATATGCCAACACCTTCACCGACAGACACTTCTTATTATACAGGAAGAAAAAGTACGTCAGATGAAAAGCAGAACTATCTTTTCCGAAAGGTTGAAATCCCGCCTTTTTCTTTCCACTAACCTTGAAGCGATTGGTATCTGTTTTAGTGAATGATCTGAAATGCCATGGTGTGATTATGATTTCGAGGAAGGTTATCAGATTTCATCAAATTGTTTACCGCCTTGATGATGAAATAGAGAGCACAAGATATAAAATTAACTGCCATTTGTTATTTTATTTGCGTTTCGTATTAAATAACTCATTTTGAAGCGAGGAAAAAGATTTTTCTTTCATGAGTAACAATTGCTTTTGAATGTGGTTTTAACTTTTGATATAAAATGGATATTGGCAAAACCTCCGTTAGTCGAAATCATTGAGTAGGTTTAAGATTTCGGTACGGTTTCTCCGCCAAGCTCCCGAAACTTTCACCAGCCGTTAACATGCTCGCTAAACGGCCGCCATCTTGGAAAGCCTGAAAAAAAGATAAGGAAATTTCGCTTGAGGAATATTAAAATTTTGTTTCTTAGGGTTGCAACTGAAATGTTCAGATTGCTACATTTGGCGAATTATCGCTTGAAAAAAATTTAATCATACCATAATGCGTATCTATTGGATATTGTAACTAACGAAGGGTTAATGAAGTACAACAAATAGATAAAATGTATTTAAACATCAGGATGTTCTTTAACTTACAGCGTTGACTTGAATAGTTTTAACTGTACATTTCTCAACATCTCAGCTTCACAAATATTTTATTATCTTTTATCTAATCAATGCGTGTTAGCTATCAAACATTTCAGTTCTTATTTACTAGTGGTAGTATGACAAAATGTTAATTCCCTTGCCACTTAGATTATTTACCAAATTATGTTATTTTGCTCATAAATATTTCTATAGACCGGTTCAGAAAAAATACCACATACCTTACTTCATATATTATGCAAAATAATTCCATACTTCGACGCCAATTCATTTAAGTGTATGCAAATTAGTTTTGTCAAATTCGGATGTAGAATTATTATTTTCAGACTTGTAATTTGAAAAACTTCTGCATAAGAGTCTCCAAGGAATTACGTAGTAAAATTATTTTCACGAAGCTTTACAAAGATAGAATCATGCGTCTTAAATTTATGAAAGAATTTTTCCCCTCTCCAACTCTGTTGTAAATGTTTTAGATGACAACCTGTCGCAACGCATTTTTCTAAATGTTCTTTTCTTTCTCGTTCCCTGCGGTGACATCCCGAGAAAATATTATCGTCTGCGTTATTCAGTGTGGTATTTCTCCGTTTAGACGGTTTCTTTTGCGAATTCGACCTGAATCAATTATGTAAAACGGGCTGACATCGAGATTAATATCCTGAATAATGCAGAACGGAAGCGAAAACTAATTTCAGTAGATTTTCTACTGGTTGTTGTTATTCAGACTTATATGCGTGTGCATTCGAAATAAATCATTAATCTGACATTCCTAGCATCAAGAAAGAAGCAACGTCGAGAAATTAGAGCATTATTCTTTTTCGTAAATGCAGAGTTCATTTCGAACGCAGCTTTCAGCTTGATTGGAAATGATTACTGTATTTTTAGTAAATAATTTCGTAAGCAATAAACAATCTACATTTTGACTATTTATTTGTTTAACCCCGGAATGGTATCGCAGGGTCAAATTGATTCCGATTCAAACTGCGAAGTCTGCGAAGGAACGTTACATTTCCAGGATTAAGAATATCATCGAAATCTTATGTCTTATTAGCTCAAAACTAAAAGAATACTTGTGAGATGTCTTTTTTTAACGTAGGACTACGTTCCTCCCATTGGGGTCTCAGGAAGGAATAGGAATCACACGCCAAAACGCCACAAAAATATTGTGTGGGAGATCCTCTATATCTCGGTAACTACATATTTTAAAAACATAACTAATGTCTTATTTTAGAGATAAAGAGAAACAGCAGAAGTTACAAAAAAATTGAAAATCGGAATTGTAGATCAGCGACTACTGAGTCGCAAAGTTGGGGAAAAATACGCATGAATTGGTGACGCGATCCTCTATATCTCGGTAACTACATATGTTAAAAACATAACTAATGCCTCATTTTAGAAATAAAGGATAACAAGAGTGTCATATATAGATAAAGATGTTCCAATTATTGTTATGGCTGACTTGAACATGGTGCCAAAAAATTGTCCTAGTACTCTGAGGAATTCATATATTGATTCAACTTTTACAAGAAGCATTAGTCCCGAATTTTTAAATTATGTTTGGTACTTTTCATATCATCGACCGATCCTATACAGAATTGTAACATATCCACGCATGATTGAAGAATTAAAAACATTGTTGTTACATTGTAACATGATATATATTATTAAGAAATAAAACAATTTTCATTGTAACCTTAGTTTCATTTTATTTCGCCAATTTTCCATACCTTAGTATTTCAGAGAAATAAAAGAGAATTGAGAGTAACTTCGAGAAACAAAAGAGAATCGCGAGTAACACAGAGAAACCGAGAAACTTCGAGAAACAACAGAGTCATGCGAGTAAATTAGTCCCAACCCTTCAACATCAGTGGCTGCTTGAAAAATACAGCCTCCGTCAGTTATGTTGATTATTTTGAGGACTAAATGAAATTACACTAAAATATAAAGTTATGTTTGTTTTACTTAAATAATAGTCCAATATTACTTGAGTAATATTAAGAAATCTTTACATAACTCAAGCATCCGCGCTTTTTTACCGAAATACTCTCCATCCTTTTATCTCTCCATATAAATTTGAATTCGATATATTTCCGCAAAACTCTTAAAATTGCAGCATTTATTGCGTATTCGTTGCATTTGTGTTTTATATTATTTTTATTTCCCAATTTTGTTTATTTTTATATAATTTTTATCCTATTAAAACTCTCGGTATTTTCTTTCCATCGATTGATTGCATTACCTTTTTACATTATCTTGATTTAGCATGAATACCAAGTCAAAATTCTTGCTGTTTACTTTAATTGTTGGAATTCCAAAATTTGGATTTCCTTTTTCAAGTATTATTATATTTAATTTTATGTACAATTTTTTTCTAGTTTCAGTTTTAATGTGATTATTCTTTATATTTTGATTGTTATATTATTATATATTATTTTGATTACATTTATTATTAGTTTTCATATAATACTTGCTTTACATTATTTAGATTATGGTTAAAAATTAAGTTTCTACAAAATTTACAAATTTGATTATTTGTTTTAGAACTTATTATATTGACTTTTTATCTACTAAAAATAATAATTAATAATGTATATAAACTTTTGAACAGAGTGTTGTTTCGGGTTCTAGGGGTCATAATCGGCGAAGATCTGCAGAAATTTTCCGGAAGTCGTGTCCTGAGAACCATTGCTATAGGTAGAGTTCCTATAAGGGATCTACCTAATAACAATGACGATAAAACAATAATAAAGAAAAAAAATTAAAAACATAAATAAATATGCATATAACAGAATAATTAAATAAATTACTTAATACTATCAAAATAATGACATGTATATAAATGAATATACAATAATATATAAATATAAAAAAATCATGGAAATGTGGAGATAAAATAAAATAATTAAGATAAAAATATGCGTGTAAAAAATGAAAAAAATAAATATACATACAGTTTGTAGATAATTTTTTTTGTATAAATGAAATATAGAATAGAAAACGAACTTAATTAATAAATCTATATAAATAAAAATGTGTACATAAATTACAGTTTATATGAAAGTTGTGATTGCGAAGGAGAGAAAATACAGAATATGTACAAGGATGGATTTTAAAAAAATGGTTACAAGGGTAATAAAAAATTATATATTCACAATAGACAGAAAATACAAAAGAGAATTAAGAGCCATATTTGCCGATCACTTTTTAACATTATCAGCAAATGTAGTTAGGAATTTATCTGAACGCACAACCAACTTGTTTAACACGTGTTGGTAGAAATCCCGCTCCAGATAAGTGTTTGGAACCCATATTCGGTGTCAAATCTGGGTTGTATGGGGGGTTGCTTTCGAACTTTAACTTTTACAGCAATTCTTGAGTTTTGCGAGCAGTATGGGTATTGCCATGCAGGAGGATGAAACCATCACTCAACATGCCGTGGCGTTTGAGCCGGATGGCTTCATTATGGTCCAGTGACTATTTCCTTTTTCCGAAATTGAAAGAGCACTGGCGTGGTGTCATCCTCCAGCCAGATGATGGTAGCTCTTTTAACATCACTGTCTGAAGAGAAGCTTGCTCCAGATAAGTGTTCCTTCTCTTTCGGAAAAAGGAAATAGTCATTGGACCATAATAAAGTCATCGGGCTCAAACGCCACGGCATGTTGAGTGATGGTTTCATCCTCCTGCATGGCAATACCCATACTGCTCGCAAAACTCAAGAATTGCTGTAAAAGTTCAAGTTCGAAATCTGGAGCCACCCCTCATACAGCCCATATTTAGCATCCAATCTGGATCCAAGCACTTATCTGGACCAAGCTTCTCTTCAGACAGTCATGGGAAAACAGCTCCCGTAAACTGGTTTAATGGGCAGGGACGTGATTTATACCAAGCCAGGTTAAGCAAGTTGGACCTGCGTGCAGATAAATGCCTAAATAGATTTGGTGATTATGTGGAAAAGTGATCATCAAGTATGCCTCTTAATTACCTTCTGTATCTTCTGTCTAATGTTAATAAATAATTTTTTATTACCCTTGTAACCTTGTTTTTGGATCCATCCTCGTATTTTAGAAAAAGAAGATGACGAAATCTTTTACGTCTTCACAAACATCGCCATAAATCTGGACAGTAATGAAAGTTTCCTCTCGATTTCAACTTACAGCCCAGATTCACCATCTGTAGAAGAAGACAGAATCTCCCGTTTCAGAAATAATAAATTTTACATCCTGCTTTTCCATTTCGTTTTATTTTTTGGAGAGGAGAGAAAGAGCAACTTCTAAAAGCTTGAAGATAAGACTGTGAATCGTAAAATTTCAGGATTCCATAATATTTCAAGTATCGCTGTTTTCTGATGATCTTGATGTATCGTTCTATATGAAGAGATAAAATAATTCCTATCTTGTAGGTGTCTGTCTTCGAATCTCTAAAATTGTCAGCTTTCTCTCTGTGGACATTTCATTTCACTGTAGACATGTTTTTTTAAATTGCGAATAGTGAAATGCGAAATTCTGTGTAACTTATTTTTGTGTTCAGAAAAGTTTAATAGAAAAGTTTTTATCTGAAGTTTTGAAGCAATCAAATTTCTAAAGTAGTCCGTTTTCTATGTGTTGACATTTCATTTCATTGCAAAATGGCATTTTATCAACTGTGAGTGGAAAAAAATGAAATTTTCTGTTCAATTTTGCGCTCCGAAAAGTTTTTATTTGAAGTTTTGAAGCAATCGAAATGAAATCTAAAAAACAGCGTAATTTTTAATAGTAAAAAAAAACAATGCTATATTTGCCCTCAAAAACGTCTCTGATATTACATGTTTTTATAATTTACAGAAAACAAGCATTTAGTTCCAATGATCATCATGAAAGTTTTTAAGAATGAATTGATTTAATATATCAAAATGATATTTTTAAATTAAATTCAAGTGTATTCTGACGATAAACTGATGTTGTCGGGACGAAAAACGTCTCATTAAATTTGGATGAACTTCCATCACGCTTCTCGAGTAACGTTTGTAATCATACCATCAATCAAATATAAAGATATTAAAACAAATACAAGGAAATTAAAACTCTGATAGAGGTTAAAATACAATAAGATAAACAATAAACGAATGAAAATGAACGAGGTAAAATAATAAGAAGAATATGATGGATGATTTCATCAGAGGCCACCATCCATCCAGATTCAAAATTAGGATAGGTTTTTTACTAGGAAACGACTTTAAGTTTTCCTCTGTGGCCTGAACCTATTCCGGATAAAATTGGAAACAAAATAAGGTAGAAAAACATTTATCCAGAAAGAAGGTATTCAAAACAATCTTTTTAACATAGTCTGAAAAAAAGGCTTAAAAATCTTACCTCTCTTTGATATGGAATGAACCAACTCTGACCAAAGTAAGATTTGGTTATAAGTGTACGCACCTATCTCCATCGAGTAAGGGATACACTAACTAAAACCCTAAATTTTTTTTCAAAGACAGGAAAGACATTTAAGCCTTTTTTTCAGTCTATGTTGAAAAGATTGTTTTGAATTTCTTCTTTATGGATAAATGTTTTTCTACCTTATTTTGTTTCTAATTTTATCCGGAATATGTTCAGGCCACAGAGGAAAATTATTTGACCTTAAAGTTGTTTTTCCTAGAAAAAAACCTATTCTAATTTTCGATCTGGATGGATTTTGGCCTTGGATGAAATCATCCATCAGATTGTTCTTATTATTTTTACCTCGTTCTTTTTCATTCGTTTATTTGTTTATCTTATTGTATTTTAACCTCTATCACAGTTTTAATTTTCTTTAATTTGTTTCAATATCTTTATCTTCGCAATTTTTCCTGGATGCTGCTGCATTTGTGCGCACCAGAGAAATTTCTTCTATTATTGTTCTTTTGTCTTTATTAGATATTTTTTCTATAACCAGTTTCATCAATGAAATATGGTTTGAATTTATAACAGAAGTATAAGCTTTGTCGCGAAAGTTCGGAAACGTTTTTATTTGAAAAAATATTGGCTTTTCTTTTATTATTTGAAAAATCATTGAGCCTCATCTTTTGTCCTTATATGCGATTTTATATGTTTATATCACCTAGCAACTATATAGTGCTCTTTCGCATGTTGATTTGACGTTTCAGCTATATGCCTTTTGACATATCTGTAATTTGAAGTTCATCTTTAAAACATATTCTATTTTAAAAGCTTTTATAACTTAAAACAATATTATGCTGATAAAATATTGTGCATTTCATATTTCTATGGTGTTTGATTTAAAAATTTATTAATAGAAATCTCAAAGCCAAAATATGAGTGAAATCATTCTGATTCAAATAAAAAAAAACCATATTTACCTCTTAGTGGGAGGAGCTGGCGTACGGTGTACGCTAATGAGTGTTATCTTGCTGTGAAATTTTGACCGTTTTTTCCTGAGCCCTCTCCCCTCTTCTACCCTAACATGAACATCCCCCGAGTAAAATGAGTCTAACCGATTTGTTCAGCCTAACTTACACCTTCCATTCTAAACAATTTTTTATGCTTGCGTCACGTCGGCTAACTTAGCACTCCATCCCTCCAGGTATGTCAAGCAAATTTATTGCACCTCCTGAAGAGGAACACATAGATAAATACTTATAATTTAGCTACAGTGAGAGGATTTTTCGACTCTCTCAATGAAAACTGCCAAAAATTTTATAAAAACAGTGACCAAATCACGATCGATGAAAAATTGGAGTTCTTTCTTGGGAGACGCTTGTTTATTGAATACTATCCGCCTTCGGGGACCAACTTGATTGCCGGAAACAAGATTTCAACTGAATCTCTTATCTGAATTTTATATTCATGTCTCCCATGGCAAAGTAGTTTTCAACTTCAAATTTCTATAGACATTTAACCCGCGTTCTCTTTTCGTATCCTTGCACTTGTTCTGTTTCTGTCCGCATTAACGTAAAATACGCATTTAATTTCAACATTAAATTGGCGTGGCACATTTTACGTCCAGAAGCTTGCTAATTGGCTTAAAACACGCCAATAATAAGAATTACAACACAGCAACGATAATTTGTCAGTTTACAGAATTATTTCATTATATACTTGCTACCTTGTGGACTTCCATTACAGAATTCACAGCAAAATTGATCAAATAAAAGAAAAAGTAAAATCTAGTAAGACATTTTCTTAGCTTTCAACAATGGAAGATAAGCAGGCAATTAAATATTTGTTTAAACAATGGAAACGGTTTGAAATGCGTTGCAACAATGAAAAGTATTGTAAATCATGCCAAAAAATACTTTTAAAAATTTATTAAAATTAGAGAAAAAGTTGTACGACAACTAATTGATATCATTGAAATGATAATTTTTTAAATTTTTCAGATGGTGTAAAAATAATTTTTGTGCTGTAATATGTTACAAAGTTATTTAAGGAAAACGCGAAATTTAGTTTCATTTTTAATTAATTGAAATTTTAATTAAAATTTTAAAAAAAGGCTCCGAGGTGCACATTGCCACCCACAAAAGTATGTTTGGGCCAAATTTAGGTCTGTGTGGCTCAAAAATTGGCTCTAGGTCCAGCGGTCTGCCCTGTAGAGGACCAACACACAGACACACACACATTTTCACACACATTTTTCACACATACACACATAGTAGTAGAAGATATGCCGAATACATTTTTCTTTTTTCTATTTTATCTGTTACTTTTTCTCCATTTCTCTCTATTATGGTTTCTGAACAGATTACAGTAATAAACTAAGAAAAATAGATGGAAATTCGTAGCGGGGGGGGGGGCCGACCTGGCGTACTCCATAGTCGCCCTTCCCAAATTGTACCATACACCAGCCTCACCTACAAAGGGTTAAACAGACAATATCGTCATAATTATATTGGAATAATATATAGCCATATTATAATTATTGTTATTATTACCTTTAGAATCACAAATATGTTTTCGAGTTATTTCATAAGTGTTATATCATTTTTGGTAAACTATTATGTGGTAATGAATTTAAAATTTTTTACGTAAAACCACAAAAATCACATTGTACTAGGCTGTTTATGAAAATGTAATATTTTAATTAGTGCTTGCAATTATTTTAGTTGCATTTCAGTGATGTTAAATATCATTGGGGAAGAAAGGATGTACAAAAAAATAATTTCAACGGAAAATAATAAAAGGCAAATGTCTTGCATACTATTTTTCATTTTATTTAAATTCTTTTCACGATTTATACCCAATGGCTGCAAATTTCAGCTTTCTTATTCCTCTCATTTTGAGATAGCTTTTCAAACTGATATGTATTAATGAGTAGATGAGCGATGGTTTGGAAAGCTTAACTAAATTTTAATTCTGAATTTTGCATTGTTTAACCTTTTCAAGACTGATTGCCTTTAAAAGTGATTGAATGTATTTAAATGTCCCATAAAGCTCAAAAGGGGTAAAAGATACAAACTGGGTGATGTAAAATAATGGCAATAAAATTAATTGTCACGAATAAAACTTATATTATTATTTAGACATCAGTAATTAGTTTACACCGATTTATTAGTTTTCTATAATCACACCAGTTATCACATACACGCTTCAATATTCTTATTTGACTGTGAGGAAAATGTTTAGTCTTTTTTTAATCTTAGTCCAGATAAATTAGTCTGATTTGGTTTGGTTTGTTTGAGGGTTTATGGTGTCAAAGACCAGTAAAAAGTAGTCTGAATATATAATCAAAATTTAAGAAACTGCCCACATATTTGATTTTTTAAGTGCTGTCGTTTTTAAATGGGAACATAAATAGATTACTGAATAAAAATTTTTTGTTAGTCTTAGCGTTTGAATTTCACTTCAATACTACTATTAATTTAAAATAATGTAGCTTAAATTTTTTACCGTGCGTTATATTTTTATTTATCATACCTTGTGATACTTTGCAGTACTCTCATGCAATTTCAATACACCAAAACTACGATTAACCATCACTTGTTTAATCTCAGTTTCTGTTATCCGTCATCGTCTAATGCACATTTTTGTTCATTACTATTCTTATGTTGAAGTTTATATTGATTGCTTTGTAAAATCAAATACAATGTTCTGTATTATTCACTTTTATTATATTTGACGTAAACTTACTTATTTCATCCTTAGAGTGTCCGGAAAGGGAAAAATTATGACGCTTTTCGTGGTAAAGTTAAACGCTTATAGCTCCGCAACCAAATAACATAGAGAGTTGGTTTTAGATTCATTTAACAGAAAAAGTGGACATTATGGATTGCAAAAAGAATTTTAGAATTTGAAATTAAGGTTTAGTCACAGTCGAGTTGCAAAATTGGTGAAAATAACGAAGAATTTTGATGATGTCACAGCGACCGATGCGCGCTCACGCAGTGCCCAACCTATCTTCCCGCGCTTTCTCATACCTAACTCTCTGGCGGCCTCAATCGTTTGATGCAGTTGGTTGTGAGAGGTATATTAACTGGATTTTCCAAATTTTGTTTCGCAGAAATTTATAGAAACTGCCAAAATAGAAAGAATGAGCAAAGCAGTTGCGGATAGAAAGAGCAAGAACTACTTTAGGCTCACAGAGCTACTTTAGTCACAGAAAGTGCAGTCACAGTTGAGTAAGGTAAGTAAGTTTACGCCCCTCAATCCCAGTGGCCGTTTCGCAGAGACAGCCACTTATTTTCATTTTCGTCCCAATCCAACAACTAAATCACGTTGCTTTATGTATTAAGAGATTTCTGTTATCCTCCTTATTCGGTATCCTTCACAGTGCTGGTGAAATATATACTGATTTTGTTTATTCCCTTGTTAGCCAGGTATAGAGAAGATATTGAAATGATTTTAATTTTGTTTTCATTTACTTCTGCGAGGCCACGGTAGCCTATTGGTAAGGTCTGGTTCTCATGGCGGGAGGGTTACAAGCTCGGAACCCGATTCCATTTAAAATCCACAACCTGGAGCACGTTAAATGTGCTGTCGTGAGTGAAACGTTTTCTCACTGGTGTGGTGAGGAAGTTTGTAGAGGGAAGTGAATTCTGACTGTGGTTCAAAATAACGAGATCCGTCCCAAAATAACGTCCTCTATAAAAGCAAGACGAGAGCTATTTTGGGACGGATCTCGTTATTTTGAACCACAGTCAGAAAGTCACTTCCCTCTACAAACTTCCTCGCCACACCAGCGAGAAAACCTTTCACTCACGACAGCACATTTAACGTGCTCCAGGTTGTGGATCTTTAGTGGAATCGGGTTCCGATCTTCAGTCGAACACTGAGCTTCAGAGAAACTTGAAAGTTTAACGAAAGATTCAAAAGGTATGCCATCAAAAAAGGCAACAGCAAAAGTGAATGAGTTATATATATATATTAACGTCCTCTATAAAAGCAAGACGATATATAAACTCATTCACTTTTGCTATTGCCTTTTCTGATGGCATATCTTTTGGATCTGTCGTTAAACTTTCTAGTTTCTCTGAAGCTGAGTGTTCGACTGAAGATCGGAACATGATTCCACTGAAAATCCACAACCTGGAGCACGTTAAATGTGCTGTCGTGAGTGAAATGTTTTCTTTCTGGTGCGGTGAGGAAGTTTGTAGAGGGAAGTGACTTTCTGACTGTGATTCAAAATAACGAGATCTGTCACACAATGGCTCTCGTCTTGCTTTTATAGAGGACATTGAAGCATATCTAACTCATTCACTTTTGCTATTGCCTTTTTGATGACATATCTTTTGAATCTGTCGTTAACTTTTCTGGTTTCTCTGAAGCTCAGTATTCGACTCAATGGAGTTCCATTTTAATTTCGATCTCTCATTGGGTTTATTAACGCTCAAATAATTAACACAACATTTGCCTGTCTGTGTGGCATTCCCTCAGCTTGGAATAAAGTGCAATGATTCAACCCATCCAGGTGTCACGAAATTAATGGGAATATTTTAGCCTTCCCCCTCATTTCGATTCCTTCTCTATAATGTACTTCATCATGTTCTCGTCAATGGAGAGTTTACATCCCGTGAAATGAATATTCAGAAGGTCGGTCTCTGTTGAGATTTATTTAATTTATTCTTAGTGTTCCCGAAGTCTTCCTGCCGAGATCACTGTGGATGTGGAACTATGACCGTTTCAAATCATTGCGCGTTTCCTGTCGTGATCATCGATTCGTAGAATTGGAACAGAGAAATCAATGCAATCTTCCGGAACTGGTGGCGAGGAAGAACACTGGAAATTGGAAATACTTTTGCAGTGATATGCATTATCAAAGATGTACGAGACGTGTTACAAACCCGCTAAGTTACTAATAGAAAGCCATTCGAAGGATTTTTTTTGCATTTTTCTTGCTTCAGCAGAAAAATTTTAGTTACGTTTTCTTAAATAGTGCGCACTTTTTTACGCAGTGAAGATGGCCTCGATGCAATCAGCCAGGTCATTACAATAGCTCCTTAGCATGATTTAGCTCCATTAACCCTCTGATTCCTAAGAGTATTGGAATAGAGAGACATCAAAATATGGGAACATCTGAGTTCCTCTTTCAGAGATAAGGGAAATTTCCTCTTCTCCTCAAAAACCACAATGACAGTTGGTACTGTCCGAATTCTAAGAAAACTTTCCTTTTCCCCAACCCATCTGGGTGAACCACTCTAACGAAGAAAGTGTGCACAGCGGATGAAAATTCAATCACACTTAACGAAAGGGGGTGGAAATTTCGAAGCGATATTCGGACGGCCATCGTCTTTTGCTTGAAGAGACGTTTGGGACGTTTCCGTATCGATAGAGTTAAGGCAGATTTTTAAACAACAACACGTGTGGTTATTTTGTGGACGGACTAACTAATTTGAGCCATGGTCAGATGCCAAGGTTGACATCTGAGCCAGCAATCTCCATTCAGACTAGAATCTCCGAATCTCCATTCAGGACAGAATCTCCATTCAGGACAGAAGGAGAACGTTTGACTCTCGAGAGAAGAATTAATATGCAGGTTGCCACACACACGGTGAATATTTTAGTGAAAGAAGGCCTCGAACGCCGAACCTTCCTGACCGAACGCCACGATCTTATTACCAAGCCACAGCGATACTCATGGGAATTCATATCTTGAATGTGATAAGCATCTGCATACTTTGAAATATTATCATCAACATTCTATTTAGTAAATCGTTATTTATTAGCCTTTATTATAAGACAAAATTAATCTTTATTACAAGCCTTACATCCGCATGAAATAAAGCTGAGAGATTAATAAATAAAAAGTAAACTTTTATTTAGTTAATAATATGCAATATAATTCTGCTTTTTTATTAACGAAATAAATTTAATTATCATATCCTGAAGTCAAAATGAAGGAAAGTATTTCATTTTTTCACTTTGTTAGTATTTTCTTTTTAAATTAATAAGAAAAACCTATCTAAGAAATATGTGAATAGCAGTTAATTCTGATTGAATGTGTTTTGTTTGATTTCTTATTTTTGACACTGTAGAAATGAAAATACAACAAAAGTAAACTGGAACATATTTTCCATTGTTAAATAATGTCGTTCAAGAATTAGAGAAAAATATAAAACAAGAACAACAGAATACGCAAAAATGAAATAAAAGTTATTTCAGAGACAAACCTCCTCCGGCGACCAGATTGATCGCCGGGAATATAATTTCAACTGAATCTCTAATACATAATTTGATATTCATGATTTCCTTAGCAAAGTCATTTGAAATTTTAAATTGCTATAGGAATTAAACCCATTCTCTAGCAGAGACCATGCACCTGTTTTATTCATTGTCTACGTGAACATCCCTAATGGAGTCACGTAGTTGTCCGTGTCAAATAACATCTAATAACAAGATGTCGGCGCCTACTAAACTTTCTTATTCCTCTTGCAAAATACGCATTTGATTTCACTATTAAAATGATCTGGCAAGTTATACGTTCAGCAGCATGTTAATTGCATTAAAACATAATGATAAAAGGAATTGAAACATCTTCCACCGTACTGGATATATTTCCTAATATACTAAGTATCTTAAAAGACCTTGCTTATAGATTTCAGAATAAAATTGATGAAATAAAACAGAAAGTAGATTCCTTATCTTTCAACACACAAATATATATTTGTTTACACAATGAAAATGGTTTGAATTTCATTACAACAATGAAAAGTATTGCTTTAAATTATTCCAAAAATATATTTAAAAATTTATTAAACTTAGAGAAAGCCTTGTACAGCAACTTAATTAATATAATTGGAAAGGTAAATTTTAGCTTTCAGATGGTGTAAAATTTGGTTTTGTATTGTAATATTTTCGGACGTTATATATAAAGGAAACACGCCGAAAATTCGCTTAAGTTTTAATTAATTAAAGTTTCAAAAAACGGGGTCCCGAGGTGCACAGCACATACCCATCCTCCAAAGTGTACCAAATTTCGTAGCTCTAGGTCCAGTGGTCTGCCCTGTTGAGCGCTAACATACAGGCAGACGCACGCACGCACACATTCTGCTTTATTATTAAGAGATCTAATGAAATTTAGAAAGTATAGCTGACTAGGGAAGGACCAATGATTCAAAATATCATTGATGCAAAAAGATCAGGAAGTGAGGCATTTTGTAATACTTTATTTCATCATTGAGTAGCTTTTTCACCTCTTCATAGCAATGTAGAGGTACTAAGAGGAAGGATGATGGATGTTTTTATTAGATAGGTGGGACGGGATGGTAGGGCTTTATTAGGTTGTTCGTTCAAAAGAAAGGAGGAGGATCGGAAATATCTCATCTTATTACGGTATGTTCATTATTTTTAAGCATGACTGATTTAGAGAGAATTTGATTGCATTGGTATTTTCTAAAATCAAAGAAGGATAACTTCATGAAAAAATCTATTATGCGTCACGAATGAATGCATAAGAATTGTATTTTATCCCATGGCATCTTATGATTTCGTAATAAAAATGAAAATTCATGATAAAAGGTACGCAATTTTTTTCTAATAAAATAATATCATGATTCCATAATAATTCAAATTTTTTCTTTCTTTTATAGGAAAAAAGTACACAAGAAAATCCTTTGTTTGTTTTAATATCTGATGACGGAAATGAATAGTACTTAAGAAAATGTATTCGATCATTGGTGCATAAAATTAAGAAAAAAATTCGCTTCATTTTGAAGCAGAGATAAAATCTCAAAGTTATCAGATCTTTCTATAAAGAATATTTTCTTTTGAGATAGTTTAAGAGTAAAAATACGAATACTTAAATAAAAAAAGACAAATAATTATATATGAAATAAGTTTCCTAGATATTGATAGCCAACGTTTTGAACTCTGCAAAGAAACGTGCTAAAAGGTTTTCAGATAAAGTCATTCATAGAATTTTTTTTAGTATTCCAAACTTTTATTTTTTTTTTTGTAAATTTTCCTGTGATGTCTCGATTTATGTGCTTAAATGAAAGACAACTTTGTATTGAAGATATATCTTTGAAAGTGCTTAGATGCTATTTATTCTTTTAATCGAGTGATTGATTAAAATTCTCTTAACGTTAATAAATGAATAGTTACAATTAATGCAAAGCTTTCCTCAAGAATATCATTTGGAGGAGTTCCTTAGAAAAGTACCGAATAATCTCGATGAGATTAAAGATATACCATTGAAAGTTCTGAAGTATCTTTTATACTTTTGAGTCATTTAATTGATTCGGTCATTAAAATCTGTCCTCATTCAATTTTTTATGCGTAAAGAGTTTTTGAGCATAGATTTATTGAATAGAATTTAAGTATACTCTTTCGAATATCTTAGGAAGAGGGTCATAGGGTGATGCAAAATTTATTCAAGCAAATTATCCTTTTAAAGTTAATATGGCTTTGATAGATACGTACTTAATAACGTAAATATGTTATGATTGATTTGGAATAAATTTTTTAATACTTTGTTCCCGTTAAGATTTGAAACCTTTCTTCTATTCAGTTTCCAGCATTTCGTTAATAATTCAGAAAATGTTATTTCACTTTGAGACTGAGACTACAAGGCACATCTACTCAACAATTGACTTCGCCAAAGCAATATATTCAATATTCTTTGGGTTTCAATACGGGAAAATCCTGAAACGGCAACTACAGTCACAATTCCTGTCACCATTTAGAAATGTCAACCAACTCCGACGCTACCACTCCGAATTAATCTGAAAAAAGAAATTTTAATATCACGATTGCTATGCAAACAGTAATAACCAATCGTAATTTGACCTGTCCTTACGGACATACAAATATGTATGTGCAAACAGTAAACGTAACTGGATTTAAAAGTTACTTATACATCGCCTGAACATCAGGAAAAGTGCCGACATGCCTCAAATAATCTTTTCAGTATTTACAAATAATCGAGATGAAAAAGTGCGTCAACTGACTGGGATACACATCCACAGTAGCAGAATTTGCCGTGAAGCAAGGAAATTCTATGTTTTTTTTTCCTTTTATCGCGGGAATCTGCGTAAGAGATTGCTACAATCGTCATATTTTGTGATCGTTATAAATCCTGTCAGGCTCACGAGTTTGGGATTAGATGGAATCGCCCAAAATCACCACCCAAAGAAAACACTAAGGGTGGGTTATTAATGGGCGTCATAAGTTTTTATTTATGTTATATTCTGCAGACGTCTGTGACATGCAGTTTTCTGGATGTTGCAGTTACCTCTTCCTGGTACGTCTTGTGTTATATTGGTTCAATTTAGAAGGGCAATATAAGAAGGACGAGATGAAAAAGTGCATCAACTGACTGAGATACACATCCACCGTAGCAGAATTTGCGTGCAGAACGGAAATCCTAGGTTGTTTTTTTCTCTTCATCGTGAGAATTAGCGTGGGGGGATACTGCAATCGTCAGTGTTCGTGCTCTTTATAAATCCTGTCAGGTTCACGATTTTGGGATTAGATGGAATCGCCCAAAATCAGCAACGAAAAAAAAAACAATAAGGGTGGGTTATTAAAGGGCGTCATAAGTTTTTATTCATGTTATATTCTGCAGACGTCTGTGACATGCAGTTTTCTGGACGTTGCAGTTACCTCTTCCTGGTACGTCTTGTGTTATATTGGTACAATTTAGAAGGACATTATAAGATATTGTGGTTGGGTCGAAAAGGCATCAAAGAGGCTCGGCAGTGTACACAATGGCTGCTACTGATCATTACCGTCACACAATTGAGCCTGAATATATTATGAGCAACAAAACAGTCTTGAAAGGTTTTCCTTGACAGCGTCTATTAACACACACACACCTTATATTTGAATCAGTAGTGTCTGTTAGTGTATGTTTTAGTTGTTGTCTATTAGACTCGTTGATTTTGGATCGAATAGTTTTCCGCTTTCATGAATCGCTTGTTGTCTAACCTTACGGAGTTAAAAAATTCAATCACATGTGTGTGGCAGTTTAAAGTTTTCAACAAAATCCTTAAAATATTCAGTGTACTACTGGAATGTCATTTTTCCGCAGTGAGCCGAATAGAATTTGAAATAAAATATTGTTTTTTCGGTCAACTTATTTAGGCAATCAAGAGCATGATGCATTGTCGACTGTCGAAAAAAAAAAAAGGCACCCGGGTGAAGCTGTCCTTCCTACGCCACTGAGATGAGATGACTCTCTTTTGCGCTCTAATGGCAATAGCTCCCTCTTGCACATCAATCAAATCTTATGTGCAAGAGGGAGAATGTCAAAGTATTAATTTCAAAAGATGCCTGAACTGTGTTTAAAATCGGATGGTTGTGCTTATTGTAATAATGAATAATAGCCTAATTTTTTCATACAATATTTAATATGTTTTGTTCAAAATTGCAATTAAGTAATGTTGCTTTGTTTTTTTAAAGTTAACGATTTAATAGTTGATAATCTACCTGCCGACATGCACTTTAAAAAGAACTTATTTTATCTTTTCAAAAATCTTCCTACAATGCATATTACAGATAAAAAATTAATTTTGTTCAAATTATGGTATTCCAGCTCTTAGTACTCTTAATTTGAATAGTTCGCTTATATATATAAAACCAGCGGGAGCGGTCTCCCCTAAACTTTCTCGTATACTCCTAACACATGTAGGAACAAAAAATAAGCTAAAACCCCTAACGCAGTGGAGATAAAAAAAATAAGCGAAATTAAGTCAGTTCCCCGCAAACTCACTCTGATAAAAATTTCGAATGTGCTTTATTCCCAGAACGCAACAAGTTTTGTACAGCACACGTTGAAACGACAAAACGAAAATAAAATAATCCGAGCAGGATCAGAATTCGCCAAAAGGGAGAAAAAAGAACCAAAATGGAAGAAAAAAGCGCCAAGCAGAAGCCTCTGGCTATCATGCACAGAAGATTGCGTACAGTACGCATGCGCGTGGAGATCAAAACTTAACAAGTACGCGATTATACAGACAGACAGACAGTCAACCCTTTGACGGATTTGGCCCCAAATTTTATACGGCCCTACATTCAGGATGATAAAACTGTGTACAAAATTTTATCCATCTAGCTATTCAAGTTTTTGAGTTATAGTGGTCACATGACCGCGGACATACAGACAGACAGGCTCCCCTTCTACGGATTTTGTCCAAAATTTGATAGATACCTACAAATTATGTTTAAAGATCACATACCAAATTTCATCCCCGTAGCTCTAATAGTTTACGAGTTATCGTGTTCACAGACATAATTCCAAAATTGAGTTTTTCGGACTCAGGGAGGTCTGAAACGTGGAGATTCGTCAAAATCTCGAGTTCGAATTTTTTGACGATACAATACTTTCTCTTTGTATACGAGAAAGTAAAAAAACCGTAAAAGTATTTTCTTATACCACTCTTTGAACCCTTTGTGATCTTGACCTTTGTTGGATGATTTTGATGTCTTTAGATCCGATAGACCCTTAACACGCCACAATTTTTTGAAATTTTTAAATGCGTTTGATACATTTAGTGAATTATCAGGCCATGTCGAAATTTCTATGTTTAAATCTAAGGACTTAAAAAGAAAAGCGTTGTAATGAGACGTTCATATTAAGCTGATATAAATAAATAGATAATAATTCTTCAAATTAAAATATTTTCTTTCCTGTTGAATCAAACATCAAAACTGAATTAATAAATTAAGAGTTGTTCTTAACATCAAAATGGCAAGCTTTCTAAAATTCTCATCAATTTGTATTTCGTTTCTTTCACGGGACATATTCATTTTTCACGATGAATCGAAACAACAACAAAAAATAGCCGAGAAGACGACAGCTGCAATCACGATACCTGTCATCATTCATAAACGTCAAACTTCACCGACGACACAACCGTTAAAAATAAAATAATAAACAAAGTCATCAATGACTAAATTTATTTTCTGGAAATAAAAACGCACGTCGAACAGCAAATTAAACTCGGCATCCGAAACATTTTCCTATCGCCCTAAACATTACAAAAAGTGTCAAAATGGCGACAATCACTTTCTCAATAAATATATCTCCGAGAAGAAATGAAATGCCAGTCCAGCTTCTGAGACACGGAAATAACAGTTTTGTTTCGCTCTTATCGTGAGAAATTGGGGCGAGGTGACGTAATCGTCAGTTTTCGTGATCGTCACAAATCCTGACAAGTTCGTGAGCTGAGGAGTTAATGGAGACGCCCTAAATCATCGCCGGGTGAAAACTGTGCGATCGGATGAATGCGGGGCGGCGCTCTTTTTATTTATTTGTGGACGGGGATTTATTGTCCGAAGGAATCTGTCACGTCATGATGTGGTTTCGATTACGATAAAGGATATCCAGTTTCAATCGAATTGCCTGTCGCTTTGATGTTGAAATGAGAAACTTAGGAATCATGGGTAGCTAGCTGATATTGGTTGTTTCGTTGCCACTTTCTTTTAGATAATTGTCCGTTTAAAGTAAAGAAGGAGGTCTTGTCGCATCAGCTTGCATTTTCATGATGTTTCTTTTTATGTAATTGGTCTGATTTTATATTTTTTGTTTGTTTTATAATTGTATAAAACATATCTCGCTCTCTGCAAGCATGATTTACACTAAATCGATAATATTTGACAAATTTTTAGGAAAAAAAGGCAATTAATAATTTGATACCTGAAACAATCATTTGTTGAATGAAATTAATATCTATTTGTTTCCGTAATCACAAAATTTAATATTATATCTTTCTTTTTTAAGTCGCAGGAAATTAGTGAAAAAACAAGTATTCAAAGCTAAATTCTCTTGAAATCGTTGTTTATTAATTACTGCAGAATATTATCTAAATCCCAATACATACTTTATAACTTCACGTGTATTGTCATTAGTCATGTAATAACTGTGAAACTGAAGGGGAAATGATGTTTTTTATAAAACATAAAACATTATGTATATTTTTATTGCAACATTGCTAAGTTGCATTGACAAAAGTATTAGGTTGAAATACTCATTTTAGCAATAATTTTCTCTATTATTCATTTGATATTTTTTACGTTCCCTTTGTAATTCCAAATACATGAATTTTTAATATTGTTATACGTATAATATTCATAGATTTCGCAGTTGCACCGCATCTGCAACAGATATACCAGATATCTTGATTTTGCACTTCCTTTGAAATGTTCAATATAAAGAGAGGAATATTCAATTATTGTGCCATTTCTGAAAACAAATGTAGAAATTTCTGGCAAACTTACAGAATTTTGCGACAATAAAACCTCAGGTAATGCGGCTGAATTCTGAGAATTCTGCCGGTGATCAGCGACTAAATATATATTTTTCATAAATAATTGTAAACGAAATGATATAGTTAAATATCAAATTTTCATAACAAAAAGTATTTTCTTATAGTTTGAGGAGCAATTTAGATGCCACATTTTTATTTGGTATATTTTTCATTGCAAAATTATCCTTTTTAACACTTTAACTGTGGGTGTGGTTTATAAATCACATATATAAGAAAGTACCCACAGTTAAAAGGTTAATTATATCGTACATATTCGTCATTGCTTTGTTATGCATAAAAATTGATTGGACGTAATAAAAATGTGATTTAGAAAATTAAAAAAAAATATCACAGAGTAGCTTTAATTTCGAATATCTTGAATATACAGGTCTGCATATTTCCATGGAAAAAGGAAAATAATCTCTTTCCTGAAACTATAAACAAAGCCAGTTGTCTACATGGGATAGAAAGTAAGCACATATAGAACTATTGTATTATGCATTTGAAAAACACGTATAATGGTCCGTGCCTTTTTATTCATCATTAAGTTAGGAATTCACTTGTAATATTAATTACATCCATTTTTCAGTTAAGTAATTTGTCATATTTATTATGCATTCTAGTTTGTGTGTCTTGTCATAAGCATAACTTATATTAATCTTTATATCATCACTAACTAAAAGACTAATTGATTAGTGAATATCATCCCTAATTAAAAAAATGAGAAAGAGCGCATACAGAATTTAATGAAAGAAAGTTTTAAATGAATCTTGTTGAGAGGCGATAAAGAAATGGAGTGCATTAACTATTTTCCCTATACTTTTGTTATAAATTAACTCCAGAAATCTTAAATTCATACATAACATATAAGAAAGTGTTCGAAATATACATTATAGAAATGAAGTTATGAGCAACTTTATAAGATATTCATCACAAGTTCTCATATTAACACATAAGAGTAAAGAAGATTAGAAATATACCAACATATGTTATTTGAGTATTATAAAATATTTATAACACTGAAACACTTTATTGTTTCAATTGCTATCTTGTTCCCTAAAGAATTCTTAATTCACTTTTATAACCTTCGACTTCTCAATTATATTCATTCTTACCAAGGCGTATAGATATTTCAAGCCTTATTTTCTAACGGCAGACATGCCAAAAGTTAGTATCGTGGTGTTTCATTATCCTGGAGGTTTCTTATTTTTTAAATCTAATTTGAAAGATTTTCTCATAAATATTCCTAATGATATGTTGGAAACGAATAAAGCATTGTGCGAATTTTCTTATATTTATTTTCACATTTCGATGCCGATTAATTTAAATGTATGAAAGTTCTTTCCTTCTAGTTTTATTAATGAATTATGTGTTGGCAGTTTAGAAAGTTACTACTTAAACATTGCGGAGGAAACAAAGTAACACAAATTTCAAGAATCTCCCCAGAGAGATAAATACAAGATATCTGCACAGCATATATAAGAGCATTATGTGACAACTCCGCAATAAGTGCTGTAAAAGTAAGAACGTCACAAATTTTTTAATTTTTTTTTCCGAATTTTCTTTTGCAATCTACGATCATATTCCAAGAATATATATCACCGTCTGTCTTATTCTGTGGATTCGGTGGTATATTTCTTTGCTTAAGTTGTTTTTCTCGCTATTTCGAACAATATGAATTATATAAAACATTTTACCATCGAGGTTAATGATTATGATGATGGGCGGTATCCGTATTCTGCTGGCAGTTTTTACTGAACGAAAGATTTTCATGAGCAATTGAGACAAATCAAAATAAATCTTTAATCAGAATGAAGAAAGAAATGATTTAAACTAATAAGATCTTTGAAAGTTTAGCAATCGAAATCCTACCTTTAAATGACATTTTTTAAAGAATATTACCGGAAAAAATGTATTATTAATCGCCTACTAATACAGTAATAAGGAATGGAGCTTTCTTTCTTAATTTTAGATGTTATATTACTTCTTTACAGAGCAGGAGTTTGTAAACGATCCATTAACTCAAGCATGATTTATGAATAAAGACTACTTTAAACAAATGTCTTCAAAAGTCTTGGAAGATTCATCTAAAAAAGTTTTTTTTTTCTTTTAAATGAAAATTATCAAGTTCTATATAAAGCTAACATATTGAATGAATAATAATTTTTTATTAAATACAATGAAACTGTATATTAAATTAAAAAGAACTATGTTAATCTAAAATTATAATCAGTTTATAAAACTGCCATTTTTAAAAGTGGGAGATTATTCACTCTGGCAAACTATATAAAAATGGGTTTCTTTTTATAATTTTGAATTTTGATTACATCTTGATTGTCTCTCATTTAATCATTAATAATCCAACTTTTATTCATTAATATTAGATATGACATAATCTGCCGTTAATCAAATTAATGTTCTTTCCGTGCAGTTATCTATTTTTCAGACTTTTACTTACTTGTTTTATTTGTTTGTCATGTTTTAGTCATCTATCTTACTCAGAATATAAAACTAATGTCAACTTTTACAGAATAAGCCAGACATGCGAATTCATGACCGTCAACTTTTGTGTGAATAGTTGTCATAGTTTCAAAGAATCTAATGAAAATGGATGTCAGACAATTTCCGTCACAAATAGCTTTGCTGTTTGGCGATATTAGTCAGGCGGTTTGGTCAGCTTTCGTTTCGAAATGTGTTTCCCACGAAAGGCAGAAAAGTTCTAAGCATAAAAATAATCTTTTGATCGCAGACTAAAAATAAACTGGAAGAAGACTACAAAATTTTGCTTCCCAAAACTTAATGCAGCGTTTGAAATTTTACAACTCAACTCATTTCTCAAAACAAGACATTTTTTCATTAGTAGAAGTCATAAGGAAAGATTCAATCAGATATTTATATGTATTCTCAGGAAAGGTACTGGGTCAGGATCAAGCACATTTTTAATAGTCGTTGTTTCCACGAAATTCCGGTCAGGTTTAAATAAAAGAATTCACCATACCTAATATTTTTTCTAAACAAATTTTATTTAATGAATTCTGAAAGAAAATGGCTCCTAATATCTTTGAATAATAATAAAAAAAAATCACTTTTCAGTTTTTTTTAAAACTGATTATTATGTAACAATGATTCTTTTTTTTTAAAAATTAAAAAATCCTTTTTGATGTCTTTTGATGCTTAGTTGAGTTATCAATCAAAAATTTTAATAAGACATCATTATAAGTATGTGACAGATTTTGCCCAAGTAGACTGGCTTACACATTATATTAATTAGTTCGCCATACATTCGTTAATTAGTTTGTCGCAAATACATCTTCTTTCAGAAAAGACATTTCTTCTGAAGAATGCTTCTGCGAACATTTTCATTCTGGTTGCAAATAATAAGATAGAAGAGAATTTATTTTACCCAAGTCTCGGAAAGCCCAACGAGTGTGAAGACATTCTGTACCGGATCTTCCGAACTTTGCTACACATGTTCAGAAGATTCATTGCTTCTAAACAAGGAGGATTTATGCTGTTGGGAATAAACATCTATCTTCGGAAACGGTTAGAACCGTCTGTTTTCTTCAGAGTCCTAAGATATCTTAGGACGTTCATGTAATTTATGAAGTGCTCAGGAAAAAAGGCTCATTGAGTAGGTAAAACACGAGAGAATGAAATTCTGGGAAAAATTGTTTAAGAACTAAATATATTAATTTTTATTGGAAATTCTTATTCTCTAATAAATAAAATATCCTTTAACATGGTTGATCATCAACTGATTCTACTTTAAGCACTTTTTTAAAAAGATAAGCTAATGCATTTTATCGCAGACCTTTAAACACGAATTTGAAAAATAAATATTTACTTTTTCACAATTTAGAAAAATGCAAGACTATCCGAACTACCAGCTAACTCACAGGAGGTGAATGGACGATTAAAATAAATCTGGGCCATAGTTAAATTAAATTAAATTTATTTTTCTCATACTTTCTGCATAAAATAATTCTGGATTAACTAAAATTATATAAACTGACAAGTTACATTATCCAACTCGCTACTCATGGCGAGATTCGACCGACCAACCGGTCCCAGTGAGAGGGAAAAAGCGGCCCTTCTCGAAGAACAGTCAAGGGGGGAGACTCCGTCCATCCTCCTTCTGCCTGATAGCGAAAGTCCTTGCAGTGCCAACTCTTAGTAGGAGGGCGAGTTAAAATCTATCGTGGTGCCATCTCTTGGTAAGAGGGCAAGATAAAATGTGATTGATGTCACAAGACTATAATTTTGAAGATATAAAAACAGGAATATCGCATATTAAATCCTTTTCGTAGAAGAATTGGATGTGTATGGGATATCATAGAAGTACAGTATGTGAATATGAAGTATTTCTTCGTGTGGGTTCGGAAGACATCTTTGCACTACTGTAGCGATATTCATTTTATTATCAATGATATTTTAATTAATAAGAAAAAATACACTTTTGATGTTATGAATTTTTCGAAAAGAATTCACCTGAAAAAATTAGCTACCTCTAAAGACAAAAATTTCAGAAAACTTGGACAGTTTAACAGGATTTCACCGTTCTTTAGGAAAAATGCTCCTTTTCGTAAAATTACGAAAACACATTCGGATTTTCGGCATTGGGATTTTTTTCATTATACTTGAATTTATTGAATTTGTTATATGGTTTTAGCGCAGTATCTTACATTTCAGAACTACAATTTTACAACTTTTTGTTCTCTGTTCATTGTTTTCTCGTATGCTAGATTCATGCAAGCAACAATGTTTTTTGACACAGCATAGTCAAGAGTGGATTATGAGCCTAAATAATACTCAGTAATCAAAGCCAATCTTCTATTATGTTAACCCCAATTTTTTTTTCTCTTTTTTACAGAAAAAGGAGCAAAATGGTTTAACCCTCTGACCACTGAGGGTTCTTAAAATCCGAGTACAGTTGTATACGGAGGTTTGTTCACCCGTTCCCCCTTTTCTTCTCACTACGGGTGGTGGAAGATGTTAATGGAAGGCTTTTCATCTCTTATCTCTACCCCAAGGGGTCGCTTAATGACCTCTCGCCCAACTGCCTTCTCCCCGCTTTCGGAACAGGAACCTGCCGAAATCCGCCCTACTATTATAGAAGTTGCACGGTCGGTTACGGCCGGCTTAGGAGTCAGAGGGTTAAACTTTTTAAAATCACGATTCCTTTTCCATTTAGCTAGATATTTAACGCATTCGCTGCTACTATTCACGCCTGAGATTCGAATCATCTATATAATTAAATGACCCCTTCCCTCCATCTGTTAAGTACAGTAGAGAAGGGGTCATCTAATTAAATAGTAGGTTCTGGACACCTTAGCGCATCGTTGACAATGAATGTGTTAACCGAGTATACCCTTCAATAGTTATGCAAAACATTCATAAGTCTTAATGGAAATTCTTTACTATAATTTAAAAGCAACTTAAGATAAATTTGTATTATTATGTTTCTTAAAAATATTACAAAATATATACTTAACTAATGTACGAGTAACTATAAAAAATTACTCTCCCCTGTCTACAGAAAAATTAAAAGCTTTCGTTGCTCTTTTATTAAGATTGAAAACTTCAAGAAGACAATTCTATAACACACTACCGAGTCCTTTCTGTGTAATTATTTCTGTCGCACGTGCCTAATCTTCAACTCACCTAGACAGAGCATCGCCAGCGCGTCTCTTTCATTAAATGCGACCTTAACGAGCTTCTTTGTTTTTACAACGCAAAAAAGGGAAGCGAAGGCGATTTGTTAAATTCAAACGTTTAATTAAATCGCGGGGAAAGAAAGGACAATCCAACACTTATTCATGCGGGCAGAGTGCGTTTTGTTTGAGAGTTTAATAGGATTATTTTCCATTAAGATATTATGCGGAAAATTATGTGAGTAAATGTCTGTCACCGAAGTTCTGTAAGAAAACGACAGGCCTAGATATTTGAAATATTTTCTCACGTTAATGAGTTAGAATGGTTGTTTCTTGTTTTCGGTTTTTATGTTTTAGTAACGAATCATTTAGCTGACAGAATTAGCTGGAAATAATTTCTTTCTGGAAACAAATTGGTTATGAGGTTTGATGCATTTTTATAGTGTTATTGTTTCGAGACGCATCACACAAATCGTTGGATGATAATTTTTCCTTGGAGGTGGATTACTATTTTAACGGCATGAATATCATTTCTTACCGAAACAAAATAAAATAACTTTTTTGAAAATGAAGAAATTTGCCTATCAAAAGATTATTCTGAATACGAAATTTTAAATACAACATAGGACCCGAAATGTAAAATACAAACAGAGTTTGCTTCAATAATAAAGATTTTTCTATCCCTATTTTTAGACTAATTTCTTAGTAACAGCAGATGTATTTTATAATATCAATGCGTATTTAAGGATTTGTAATGCGATACGTACATTAAAAATGTATTTTAAATTGCACCGTGCAACAGATAACCGATTTTCGGGACGGTGGGATTACAATTTAATTTTAAGCTATTTAGCTCGGCCTTGATTTTATAAATCCACTAGCTGTTTATGCCCGGCCTTCCTCGGGATTAAAATACTTTCATGTCTAATATTTTCTGTGTAAAAAAACTGCTTTTCTATTGAAAATTAAAATACCCAAAATTCTTTAACCGTCTGAAACATTAATTAAAATGAGAATATCAATTGAACCAGACGATTTTTAAAAACTGACGATAGTTAATTTTCTGCATAAGTTATGCAACAAATATTAATAGGTACTTCAAATTTTGTTCATATGAAAAATTTTGTTCATATGAATAAAAAATAATACAATTCGACTTCAACGTAAATTCTTCTAATGTGATCTAACAACAGTTCTTATGTATTCTTATTCTTCACCAATAAAATAAAGTGTTATAAATTGTAAATTTTATACACAATTTAATTTATTTTAAATTTTTAAAATGAGGGTAACGAATTCAACGGAAATGAAAGTGGTGTCATGAAAACATAATTTTTTAAACTTTTATTATGTGTAAAAATAGTTTGTGACATAATACATATTTTCGAAAAATATCACGGCCTTTTAAAAGATGGCGGTTGACTCTTCTTATATAAAACATATTTATAATAATAAGCAAAAATTTCAGAAATGAAGGTAAATTAGGTATAACCGTAGGATAACCGTTGCCTAGCAACGGAGTAGCTATAAATTTACATTTTAAAATCGTCTGCACGTAATTAACAATTATTAAACTTTAAAAATTAATAAAACTGAAGGGTAAATGGAAAGAAGGTAAAATTTTGACTTTAAAATGGTATAAAAATAGTTTTTGTCGGACAATTTGCTCCAAAGTCAAGGTGTATAAACGGTTTCTGTGAATTTCTAATTAACTGACTGTTTGATTAACTTTTGGACTTCGAAAAAATCATAAGTGTCTTCCCCTTGTCTTAAATAAGTGTGCAAAATTTGGTTTAAAACAATCTCTTGGTTTAGAAGGAGATGTGGAACATAGCCACACACCTACCCACAATGACTTGTATTTATATTAAGATGTATTTTTTTTTTCAGTCCTGAGTGGACAGGAGTTAGGCCCCTCCAAGACGCGGAATGAGGTTGCTTCTCATTGGCTCCGAGGCGGCACGTGACTTGGCTTGTTTGTTAATGATATCATAGCACCATGTTTAGAGGGGATTTCAATTATTATTTTGTCTTCTGCTACCGCATCATGGAGAAATTAAAACTACTTCTGATTATGATTATTTGGATGTTCTTCAAGAAAACGATGAGTACATTTTTAGAATAAAACAAATAAAGGAGGAATCTTCAGCATCAGGGGCGGCGCCAGCGGGGGCAGGGCGGAAATTGCCCCTGTCGGTGACCGCTTGCCCCCCGTCGGCGAGAAATTAAGACTTTCGTCGGCAAAAATCTTTGCGATTTTGGGAGATGTTGAGAGCAGGGTATCAAGGAATATAATAATTTTAATCCCATCTTTAAGTTATTATATAATAAACGGTCGAGATAAGCGATTTGTGTCCGAATTTGAGGACTGATTAACTTTTAGGTCAACAGAATGACCGATATCCGTTTAAGTTGTCCATTCGGCTAGTAGGACTGGAGACCGTTTGATCCACTAAATATCATTTAACTTGCAACAGACCTAAGTAAAGGGTGAATCTTCAGTGGAATCGGATTTGAACCGCGATCCCTCCCGTTCTGAAACGGATATCTTAGCCCTAAACAACCTAGGCTTTTTCTAGTCAATTCCGAGTATTGAACGGACTTTATTTTATAGAAAAAAGTATTGAACGGACTTTATTTTATAGAAAATAACTAACTAGACTTGAAACACAACTGTAAGGACTGCTTTGTTCTATACAAATTGAAATAAATTTAATGATGCATTAGTGTCAAAATGTACTATACCATCTATACAAGGCACTTTACAAGTTTCCTTCAGAGAAGCCGACATGCTTCGGTTAATAATGTACAATACAGTACGTCATATTATTGTGGACTTAAATATCTGATCATAATTTATTTTGAAATAAATTGGATGAGCGATTCACAATTCATTATTTAATATCTTAGTATTTGCATTAATTTGAAAATTACGGATTGAATTCAGCACTAGGAAACTGCAAAATAGGTTATATTCTTAAAGCACCTCGAAAATTTGTTGAATTAACGACTTTAATTTTTTAAAAATCAAGGTGGATTAAAGTCATGCTGTGAGGCCCCACAAGGGCAATTTTCAGATGGGGCACGTGAATTTGAAACCTTATCTAATGGCAAGAACGACGCTCAAGGTATCCAACGACCTTGAAAACCTATTTTCGACCGAAAGTCAATTTTTTAAAATGTCTTCACTGTTTTGAAAACTTAAAAGAATATGCTTTCAGATTTTATTTTACATCTTTGATTATCAGAAGTGAAATCGGAGACATTTGAGTAGAACTTAACAGCTGAAAATGGAATAGTAAATAATGCAATAATGAAGCATTTTTCAAAGTTTTTATACATAAAATATTTAACTTTTACTTTTTATTTTTATTTTGTACTGTTCTCCATATACCAGATACTATTTTGAAAGATTTTAAGTGCGCGTGTCTTTTTCTACGAGATTTATTGAAAATTGACTAAATTTGCAACATTGCATCATTAATGGAAAATCAAGATACTATTTTGATAATAAACGCAAGAAAGGCGCATAAATTTTACTTATAACCAATATTAATCATTAAAAGTAACTCCAAATCAGCTAGCATGCATACAAAAGTTAGTAGACTGAAAAATATTCAAATCTGGGGACGGCGCCTCAGTGGTAGTTAACGATAAAGAATCACGAGGCTCAAGAAAACGACCAAGAAAAAATTTCCAACACAGAAAATTAAGAAATTAAACTGGCAGAAAGAAAGGACTAGTCTTCAAAGCATGAGAGTATTGAAGAAAATTCTCTGGTATTAAATCAGAAACAAACTTGAAACTCAATTTTCTCGAAATGCGACTTTCCAAAATTTTCAAAACTTGAATTCAATTTAAAATATCAGCCTGAAATTTGGTATACATATTATTTATGATATCTTTTGGTTCATTACCTAGACAGTAACTTTTTAATGGAACATCGTTGCACTTGTGAAGCTCGAGTTTTGAAAGAGGGCAAAATTCTTTAAAAATTCATTATTTCGCACTTAAACTCTTACAATGTCTCAAACATGCAAATTATAAAACTCTTGCTTCAAGACCTAGCCAATAGTTGAGCGATTGTATATTTGTAGCATTTCATTCTGGTCATTTGTTTTTGAACGAGAATGTTTGAAGAAAGAATTTTTGCACTAAATTTGACACAAGTTAAAAAAAATATTAAATAACTTTTATGACTTGAGTTTCAACATAAATGTCATCAAAATACCGCTTCAAATATTTAAAAAATGAGGGCTTTCGAACGTAGGACAACTTAAGCTGTAATCGCGCTTTGCTTTCGCAAAGTCCAACTTCCTTAATGCAGTTACTTTCAACTACGATGATATCCAGAATTTCTAGATCAGGATACTTATTTCCAACAAACGAATTTTGCATACTAAAAAGTTTGTTAATTGCCCTTAAAATTCCGAACTCTATTCCTATTTCGTACGTAAAAGGACAAATGTCATCCATTAATAACCACTTGCAGTCTTGCAACAAGCCATAGAATAAGATGAATACAAAGGCATCGGTTTCCTGGGAAAGGCAATAACTTCCAGGAAATAAAAAATATTGGAAAATGCAACAAACGTTTATTTCGGAAAATTGAGATGCAGGTAAATAGTTGATTTCTTAAAATGGAAAAGTACAAAACGGATACAATCCCAAATAACAAAGCATTTGAATAGGCATACAATGCAAAAGCTTCATATCAAACAATCAAAACTGAACAAATGCTTTCAATACATTCAATTTACAAGAGTTTTCCCTAAAACTACGAACGTGAACCATCCAGTTACATAAGTGACTCAAAAATTTAGTCACGTTATAGGCAAAATAATATATTTTGCCTATATCTATATAAACAATATTAGACACAATTCCATTATACACCATGCTCAGGTTATCAACTGTACTAAATTGCATTAAGCTGGTTATTAGTTTAAGACTATTGTAAACATGAATAAGAACAAGTCGTCTTTAATAAACTGTAAAATCTGTTCAAATTTTGTTACTGTATTAGACGATACATACTTTCTGCATTTTGTACTCCGAGTTTAATTAATCTAGTGGATATAAAGAAAACTCATTTTTAAATGTGTATATTAAAACAAGTTACATCGAGTTAAATTTGATCATGCCCTTCAGAAGAAAACACTTCAGAATACTACGAAATACAGAATCAAGACCAACTTTCTTGAACATCTGGAACATTAGTAAATTTTTTTTTCCAATAATCACACAGAACCATTGAACATTCATGAATTTGTAAGTTATGCAACAAGATTAAAGAATCTTCAAAATGAACTCTCATTATGTTGCAGACTTTCATAAATCAACCTCTTAAAATATCAACTGGAGATGTTTTCCAGGTATGACACGACACATTTTTTCGACATTGAAAGTTTAAAAGTAATGGATGGAAAGTAAAATTTCCATTTTTTCTTTTGTTACTAGATTTTCGAAAGAGCTGTCAAGTACAGTTTTAACTCTTCCAAATTTAGAACGTTTCTTTCGAACAACTAAATCAAGTTTGCCATCAGAATACAGGAAAATATTCGTCTCTGCAATACGGGTACTAGAAATATAATTAAGCTACACTAATATTTCAATTTATAGAAATAAAGTAAATTTGCAAAGCTTCCTGGGAAGATAAAAAATTCTCGAGCACAGTATACAAGATTAAACATAAAGAATACAATGCAGTTGAAAAAAGGTTTATATGAAAAGCAAAATTTTATTTTCTCGCTTTATAAATAAAGTGGAAAATCTTTGTTTACATATTCATTATGTCTGTTATATGGATGTACAAACTAAAAGATTAAATATTATGGATTCCAGAAATAATTTTCACAAATGCAGTGCCAAGAGGCGGCACTGGTATGAAATAAAGCTTGTTTTAAATTAATAAATTTACCGACAGTTAAATTCTTAAAATCTTAAGCAGGGTATTACCGAAAAGAATATAAAAAGACAAAATGTCAGCACTCTAACCTATCAGGTAACGAGTGAAAAATTTGTCCTATTCCATTATAACAGACACGTTAAATAAAAGTGCAATTAAATTCAACTGGAAGATATGACATGCATATTTATGACCACATGACAGTCGAGACGATATTAACATTGTAAACGGCACATTAAAGACCATTTTACTAGTGTTACAGTAATTTGAGCTAAATAAACCACACGAGAAAGGCAATTTTATTTAACAATACAAATAGATCTTCATATACAGAAGATGTTACAAATTAAGCTGAGAAATTAAGAATTTTAATATCATTAAAGATAACATTTAATCTAGAAATAGACCACTTAACAAAAATCGTGATACAAGATACACACGTATAATACAATTAACTAAACGATTTCTCTAAACCTTTTTTATAACTTTCAAATACAAGTTATTTTTTTCTTCCGACTCAAACTAATATTCTTAATCTGAATTCCAAGAATTAATTGATGTCAACTAATCGTTACCAATGAAATTAAACGAATAAAATTAGGTATCAAAATTTACAATTTATATTGCACACGCCTAGAATACACACGAAATAAACAGAAGGCTGGACGACGCATTTATGTCATTAAAAACACATGCTTAGATACACGTCGCAGTTTTACTATCACGAACCTCGCCAAATAAAGATATAGAAAATTTGAAAGTGTTAATTACTGTAATGCTTAAAAAAGATTAATAAGAAGAAAACTACGAAATTTAAGGCAATTCGAATATCTAGTTCGAAACATCTTGCATGCAAATATTAAGTTAAGGCATTTAAGTCGGTGTTCGCATTTTTCAAATCTATTACGATGGCCTTACTAGACCAATCTTCTAGTTTAATCTGCATATAGAAATACAAAGCGAGAGATACTTCCATTAAATTTGAAAAAGGAAATGGCGCAAGCAATTATTGAAATTTCATTAGTTAAAAAATGAAAAGCTAGTGAATTTGCATCTTAAGATTAATTGTGGAATCTGCTCACTGTATAAACATTCTGCCGAGAATATTAGTAAAGAATGAATGATAAAATCAATTGAATAGGTTGTGAAAAATTAAATTTCTCATAATTTAATAACTGCATAAATATTTGAATTGGAAGTTGAATTTGTTTAATTGGATTAAAAATTTGTGCTCCGAAGAAATGAGAAACGATAATAGATTAAATTTCAATTATAATTTAATTAAATTCTCAAATCCTTTTCTTAGTAAGCTCCTTATACCCAAGTGCATCTACGTTCAAAATTTTATTTCTCTTGGTCCAACACAACCTACCCTACAGAGTATTTTTCCATTACGAAATCTGCAGATGTAGCCAGCCTAAAATATTTAATCGAAACGTTACGAGAACACTGCAGGAACGAACCAAGATATGATACAAAATGGCGTAACTAGTTGAAGAACGCGAGATTTTTTTCGTTTAGTTTGGATGAAGATTTTACCTGAAGCCGTTTAATTTTCAACATTTCACCTCCATTAGAAAATGTCATTTTATCAGTTGAAACCTGCGTTTCAGGGCAAATGACGATTCTCTGAACTTAAACCCTCAATTTTAATACACGGATAATATCCGTCCGACGGATAAACATCCGTCTACGAAAGGGTGTTTGGACTACGTGAAGGAGACTTTCTGAATCATGCCTATTTAATCTTGTCCCTCGTAAACCGCCATCCATCATCGACGCTCTTTGTTAAGCTAGCCACTCTTACTAAATTACATCCTCTCTAGCCTAGTTACGACTGAATTACGAGAATTCAAGTTCTGCAACAAAGTCATTTCAAAGTACGATTTCTCCCTAAGCGAAGTTCTTATTTCTATAATTTTAGAGAAAGTGGATAAATTTAAAACCTTTTTGATCTCGATGGTGATCAGGCATCGAGATCAAAGAAGAGTTTGAGCTTGGGGGATTTAAAAGACTGCCTATCAACCGGCTAGCACAGTCAATAGTAGTCTTTAACCCTTTCACACCGAGAAAGACGGTATCGGGCGTTCTAAAAATTTCACCTTAACACCGACGAAGGCCGGTTTGAGGCGGTTGGCTTCTTTTGAGGGGAGGTTGCGAGATCGCTTATTGGATGAGCGCGGTAGGGGTCCAATTATCCTTGCCAACCACAGCCCATTTCCGTGCGTCTGAAGGGTAGGTTATAGCAAGGGGGGGTAAATGACAACGCAGGTTGGGAGAGTCGAATTCGTGTCGCTTTCTTACAAAAAGTCCCGGTTTTAAAGGAGCTAAAAGAATAAAAAGTCTCCTCGGCATTAAACTCAAGCCAAAGTTCTAGAGCATGCATCCGTATTTACTCTAGTTCAACTGAAAATAGCGTTCTGAAAATACTAGGGAAAACGCGAGCTAGCTATGAAGCAATAAAGGTAGCCATTTTAAGCACATTTTACTAAGCTTTTTTCCGAGGATATTTTTCCGTACAATCAGGAAAATCGTAGAAGTTTTAGATTACAACAGAAAGATAATACGAGACGCTTTAAAACGCAATCTATTGAAATTAAAATTGATTAAATCGAAAGCTAGTTTAAAATGTCAAATTCAGGTTTCATACATTTCAATATAGCGATTAATAAAGAATATATCCGAGCCATTCTTCACACTAGAATCAGACAACCTATCTTCAAAGTTTGCGCACCGAATTTACGACTTTTACCGAGACTACTCGACTGTATGACACCAATTGCTGTAGACAGAATTTAAAGTACAAAAGATTCCAACTAATTCCTTAAGAGAACTACCAATCCAATATGATCTCCTAAGACGAGTCTGATTTGGATACATGACTCGCGTGAGAAAACAATAGTTGGCTAAATAAGTAGATTCGGACACTTGGGCTCAATTTAAATCTAAATAAAATATCACGTGTCCAAGAAAATGAGAAACTTATTCTTTCCTCTAGAAAAGCTTTAAGGGTCGCAATTTGATGCCTTTATAGCTGTTGTCCGTTATTACAGTTTGAATAAGTTAAAATTCATCACTTTTAATTCAAAATTCCAAGTTAAATTTTTAAAATGACGATTCTAAAGTTTCAAACTGCTGTGCAAAAATCTTTTCGCAAGTATATAGATATTAAAATAGTTGAAACACTCCGATCATGGTGGTGGCCAGACAACACAACCGAAATGCTTCGATTCAGAGATACGACCAATAGCATTGCCGGCAAAACTGTTGGCCGCCATCAGTTAATTGAAAAAATTCTCGTTCTCAGACACATTTTAGTAGAAAGAACATTGCACAGCAAATTTGAAATTCTACCATTAGTTGAGAAAACTTTCTAAAATTTCAACTGTCTATCGTCCGGTTTAACATATAATATATAAATGATTAAAATATTAAAGGACAAGTGCAATACTAACTAGAATTCTTCAAATTAAATTTCGTTGCACATGCGACTTTAATTTTGCTCAAAGATGATCGACAAAAAAATCCAAAGTTACAGTAGGGGCAAGTAGCTCCACTATTGCTTTCCGGAGCATAATTGGGCAAAGTGTGGAACATTAGAAATTAGAAGGCGATGGATATGTTAATATTTAACATTTTATAGCAGTCTCGAATAATAAAAACAAACCTGGTATTGTTTAAATTTGAAGTCGCTGGAGTTTTAGATTGTAAATTGGTAAAAACTTTCAAATACGGTATGCATTTCAGCCATGTTTCCAATTTCGGATTCTTTAAAGAGTTAATTCGATAGATCCCGCCGACGAGTTACGGAACCAAATTTGAACGGTTTCTCGTTTTTTTGCGTAGCGTTGCAAGTAAAATTGCTTGAAACGCCATGAATGGCCAATTTACTTTTTACAATTCCGTTATCTAGAGGATTATACGATTTCCTTTGATGAAATTCTGCATTTTGACAGTTTCTCTGAGCTTATGTTAAGACTATCTTACGCGATGCAACAGGATTCATTCCGACTTCGCCTACAGAAATATTTAAATGAATAGCTATTTCTATACCCAAACTTCTACAAATTGAGGACGAAGGCTTGCTACATAAACGACGTATTCACCTAATCGCTGTCGTCCAAGCACATCTATTTTAAAAAGGAGAAATTGCTTTACATACACCAAGTAGGCAATTTGTTTTAAAATAACTGAAGAATGGGGCTGGTATTGGTTTAAAGCTTTAGGTCAAGTTTTCTTAGAGATTACCTTAGTAGAGAACCGCGGCATACAGAACCCATCTACGTATTCATATATCTCAACTACAGTTTTTCCCCCTGAAATTTTAAGACCTACCAAGATCGCTCCGTGTGGAAGCATTTTCATCTTATTTCAGATATTACAAATTAGATTCTTCCAAGTCTCGTATCCATCGATTTGTTTACATCGATAAAATCGAGTTCTGTACAATAGAAGCTTGCATCTTATTATACCTGCAAATAAATTTAGATCGATAAGAATTTTAGTCTAATTTATTAGCTTTCGAACTTGCAAGATTGATGGCTCACGACATCGAAATACTATATTTAACCGAGAAATCTAAAACGAAGTCTTGCATCTTAAATTTATAGGCAGTTCCGATATTTCAACTAAATGATTTCGTTGATCTTTTGAAATTTGAAAGAAAAAGTTGAGTTCTTTTATCGTTACGTCAATCAGCCGCAAGTCGGTTCAATATATGCCGTCCAGCCTCTCAAATTCTAACAGATATACAATAAAAGTTTGCAAACAAATGTATTACAGGAATACATGATCATATGAAGCATCTTCTTAAATCAAAAAAGCCGTCAACATTATAAAGGTTCGATTTTATTAATAAGGAAGCCCATGCATTAATTTCAACAACTTTAAGGGTAATTAAAAGATACCTGAAGAAAAGCATAAACTGAAAAAATTCGTTTGAACATGCAAGATGAGCTGCCGACATTTGCATGCGGCGGTCGGAAGATAAGACAATTTTAAAAATAATTTGAAACATTCAAGTACTTACATATTCAGGAGAGGATAGTATTTTGCAAGCACAACACGAGATTTAATCACGTCCTTTTTAAAAGGAGCGAGGAGAACGAATTACTGTTCGTATCTGCTTCCATTTTCGGCATTTGTGTTAATGCATTTTCATCCTATTCAGAGTTTAAAGAAATTGATAGTTCTTGGCTTCAGACGAAATGGATAATCCCAAAACTTCAAGGGTTTACGATGTTGGAAAGAGTCATTTCATTAATAGTCAGCTGTAATACGAAGGCTGAAATTTTCAACAAAGAGTTAATTCGATACCAGAAAATACAGGCGTCATTCATTTCATTTAACCAGTTCGCCTACAAATTAGCCATTCTAGCTATAAGAATTTCGTTTAAATGATTCAACAAGCAGCCAGTACAGAAATTCTGTTCTTAGCCAGGAGTAAAAAATTAAAAAGACAACTACGCTTAGGATCAACTCTCTAAGCGGTCTGCGCCATCCAGTTGAATTTTGTTCAGTTTAGGACATTTCTTCAAAGCGAGATCACTGCCACTCTGTCAACACTACCTTGGGAGATTAGAGTTATCCCCACTTGTACTAAAGCATAAAACGACATTTCATACTTGTTTACTAGAGTCCTCTACAGCGCGCCTGCTCTTCCTATTCCATGACAAAAAATGCGACCTCGACGAGTTCGCGTTGTTGCATGTTTTTAGTCCAAGAGCCAGATGTCGCCTTAATGCACTATTTTTCATATACGCTTATTTTGACGAAATGAAATATAAAAATCAAAGGGGCAGTCGTGTTTCTTGGTGTATTTAGTCTGAAATAAATTAAGTAAGTCCGAATGTATTCCTAGGATGATTTAAAGTAAAGATTGTTTACAAGAGTATTTGACGAAAACCGTTTATTTGAACATTTCAGATTATCTCTATTACTGCTATAATATTGCGCAGTTGGACTGCAGCGTCAGGTCGGGTACTCGAGATTTAAAAACCACTGTACGCAGTAAATTAGTTTCCCGAGACTAGAATGCAAGCATTCTTGAAAGCCTAATTTAAAATGTATCCGCCAAATGTGGCATTATTACGAAAGAATTCATGGCCAAAAGGTTGTTGCTTAGCATTTCTAATTACCAGTTACGTAGTTCGTAAGGAAACTTTTTGAAGATTGGTCAGTTTAAAATAAAGACGAATAAATCGTAATATTTTTAAGACGGTGATTGTAACATGCTAGATTTAAAAACACGCTACCAATGTTAAAAGCGCCAGTTGCTCTTTCTAGCTCGCCGACACGCTTTCTACCAGACCCTCTTCACCTTTCTATTAATCGCCCTCCTAAAGCGTATACTAATATTTTCACGCGGTCAACACGCCAAGTACCGGATCCCTGGGGACCGGTACTTTCCGCTTAGGCCGCCGGTCCCAAACGGCCTAAAACGGAAAGTCAGAGAACAGTTACTTGACGAGTTTCTACAAATCGGGTTCCGAAATGATTGTCCCATTAAACTTGCAACTTCTGCTTTTAACATTGGCACTACTAAAGCAATCACTTCATTTAATTGCAATTAACCGTTGTTGGCAACTATGTTTAAGTTCTTCAATGACACCAATACATCTTCAAAAAGATTCGACGCTTCTACGCAATGGTAATGGAACGTCGCGAAATGATTAGGTTTAAAAGGAATTTGTCTCTAGTACACGTTTGATAGAATGCTTGCATACCGTCAGATTGATTTAATTGCTTAGATATTATTTCTATTCAAGAATTTCTCGTTTAAATTCATTCGCATTAAATGGTTTAGAATACATGTCTAAAACGTCTTCAGGAATGACTAGAACAAGAAATACTAGGACAAGGAAAAGACTTGAAGTTCAGTAATTTCAGTCGATATCCTTTATAATGTCGTAAACTGTCCCAGAGATCGCCGAATAGTTCTGCAAATCCTATAAAGTTGGGTAGCTGACAGTCATTTCAAGCCATGTATGTAAAGCTCAACGTAATCAGTGAAGTCGTGTCTAGATATTTGAACTGAACACTAACCGTATATTCCAAACTTCCATTTCTGGAATCGAGTCCCTTAAAAGGGAAGACTTATGCAAGAGCGATTGTCCTCTTATCGGCAGTAGTCACGACAGCATGTATTTCACCATCTAGAATTCAGAGGGCGATACATCCTAAATTGCTTCTGGAGAGTACCAACTTCGTACTCGAAAGCTCTTTATATTATCATCACCATCGATGTAACAATTCTCAACTATTAATGGAATGAAACAATCTTGAAATGCGAGGCCAGCACCATAACCTCAAGCTTCTATATGAAGATTAAATACTATTGGTAAAGTGTATCGTAGAATGCATTTCGACTGGAGCATAAATAAAAAGGAAATTTTAGAAAGTTATAATTTTAACATTAACTTTTGGAAAGTTATTTCTACATGGCATTTTAAGAAATCTGCAAATTTTCGTTCTTTTGAAATGGTAAATACTTCAGTATTAAACCTATTTAAGGAGACCGGCAAATTTACGTTTAGTTTCTTTAAATTAAATATATTACAACTAAATTTCGTTAAAGAGTCGATTTAAATTTTTCCCAACTCGCCGACTTGTTACCAATACAATATAATAAGACAATTTTTATACGATCATCATTTAAAAAAATTTGTCCTGCAAGAGGCCAAGAACAAAATATCCACCATATAATTGCATGCAAATATACAAGAAAAATAAAATCCTTAAATAGAACATACAGAACATTATGGAATGCGATTTACCAAGGAAACCAAGTTCGTCAGTTATAAAATAACACTATCATTCTACTTGAAGTTGGTGGCATCATCCGTCTTGCTACGAGTTTCGGGTTATGACAGTCGGAACATGTTGCAGCACAGTCCGGAATGTTCCACCTACAATCCAAACACTTTACATCGGCCGTTTGACTGAACCCTTGAGGCCAGTTTGTATAGATGGCAAGCCAGTCTGTTGTCGATCTCTGGAGATGTTCCCTGGGCTTCGACTAATCAGGAGAGGGGATCAAAGAGCGATCACGCATTTCAGCATTCACAATTCGGATCGATAACTTGCCAAAGATATACAGCGAGGTTCTGAAAGAAATTGTAACATTTGATTAATATCCAGAAAAATATAAACAAAATACCTTAACGTGTTGACACAAGAGCTGCATTTTAGTTTCTTTTAGTCTGGCGGTTCCATTCATAAAGTGAGCAAATATTTGCAAACCATATCATTTTCCCACTCAGCATAAATTAAACAAGGAGTGAAGAATAAAAATATTTCCTAAACGGATGTATTCAATTTCATATTTACACTAATAGGAAAGCCAAAAATACATTTGCATACTAGCTATGAAAAGTTAATATAGTAAAGATATTTCCTACGTATTTAGCGTTATCAAATACCATTTGGTGCGTATGACCTTTTCAATTACGGCTCACAATTGTTTATTAACGACACTAATTTGCATCCCGTTTTCAAGCAGATTGTGCCAGTCCTCTTAAGAGTTCTTGTCGGATAAGTTTTATTTAAAGTTTGCTCCACACTTTGTTATCCGAAAAGACAAATCCTCAATAGGATTTAGGTCAGGAGATAAAAATCAATTGGATATGACACTTTATCTTAATAAAGCAAATACATCATAATGCAAGTCGTGCGTTTAGGGTCATGAGCTTTAAAATAGCACGAATCTGTAGTCTTCAAATTGAACGCAGTTTTAAACGCATTCTCTTACAATAACATTGCTTAGCATTCTTATCAATATAAAATGAAATCAGCGAAATGGTCTATAACTTGTACATCCCAAATAATTGCATGACCACTGCCTAATTCAATAGCCGGTCTTTATTTACTTCATGGTGAGTAAATTACACAGTACAGTTATTCTTTCTGACCCCAAAACATTAAGGTCGCTTTCATTAGAAATATCTTTCCGAAACTACTGGTTTTCTGACACAAGCATAAAAAGTTATCTGCTCGCATGTTTCACCGAATATTTCCACCAACAATATTGTGAATACTTTTCGAAGTTCCTTTAGATCTCGATGGTGAAACGCCAGCCAATTTGCGAGCATTTAAGCAAGGTTTTTGTCGATTGTTGAAAGATGCCCCACCTTGTCCTGCATTTAGCTTTTTCGGACTAGCCATTCTAACCTTGTTCGCTGTCGTACCAATCCAATATTTTCTATCGTTCCTTAACTGCATTTCTCTACAACTTCCCGACCATTACGTACAGTTATCGTCCGACGAATATTCAAGGAGAACTCGCATGATTTGGGTTCCAAGCTACATTTTCGCAGATTGTAACTTGCAATGTAGACGAGAAAAGGCTTATCGAATTAAGATACTTTGGCTCTTTTTCTGAACAAGTTCTGGCAAAATATGCTCTGTACTTTGTCTTCGGGTAAGTTACTATGATAATTAGTGACGATATGTATGGGTTGCAGTCGAGATGTCATCGTTTAAGGAATATCGAGAAAGTAGTGAAGGTCCATGCTCTATAGAATAAGATTGCCAAGTTTCCTCTCAATTACATACCATTAAATTAGTCTATGGGGCTGCAAGGGATATTGGAAGATGAAATCGACGGGGAATGACGAAAACACGACACTTCCGTTCTTTTATCTTATTGCCAAAATATAGAGCAATAGCAATAAAACGGCATTAAAACAAATAGATGGAATGAAAGTCAAGTTTTGGAGCAAGAAAATTCTACACAACTTTCTTCGAATTTAAAGGTTTCATTCATATCGATGCTTCAGGAAAGATTATGAAGATTCCCGTTAGGCATTAAAAATTAAGATTTATGAACACATGGTTCGAGTTAATATTTATGCCAATTTTATTTCCGAGAAACTATTACAAAAATTCAGACAAACGCAAAAGAATATTTTCCCAGAGAATTGAATTAAGTCAAATTACGAAATAGTTTTGTTCCCAATGCATTCAAGTTCTAATGAGAAATTAAGTGAGCACATGAAAGGCAAGATTATAAAACTTAGAAGAGTAAAGATTTGATCGTTATATTCCAAGTTGTACAAAATTTTTAAACCGAGAGCGTCACCGAACGAACTTTAAATATGAAAGCTATTTTACACAATCCTAGTTCATTAACATGATCACAGAACACATAAGAGATAGGCTTGAAATTTTCAGTTATATATAGAAGCTACAATAAATCCAAGAACTTACCTGCTGGGCAAAAATAAAGCAATTAAGATTAGCTGACGCAATAAAATGTTCGAGAGTATGACGCGCATTTCGCTTGGTACCGCCAGCCAATCGGATAGTAGAAATGCATTCGGGGAAGAGAGTAACCCAGAGTTGGATTGTAATTCTGCACCAACATCCTTTTCGGCTTTGCCTGTACTATTTCAATAATTATTCTCGCCACTGAAGTTTTTCATGTCTTGTGGCAACTTAACTTTTCAATGGATATTTAAGATTGTCAAATTTCTCTATAAACTATTCTTTTGTAACGAACTGAATCGTTAGTTGCTTTAACTTTTTATGCGATTTTTTAATGGTTCAATGCTTAACGAGTATTAAATAGTTTTTGCACCGTACTATATGCTCGCCATTTAAAAGTCAGAAGCTTTTTGGTGTAATCAGGTCCACGACTGGGAAATTTCTTTGTGTGAAGTAGATTGGCTTATCCTATACGTTGCAAGAAGGTCGTGCGTCTGCGGGGTCCTTATTCTTTCATCGACTTTTATAAGTATAGATTCCCAGTTTCTTTCAATTGTCCGAGAGAAGGGATAGTTGACGTTTTAGCAGACTCTAGTAGCACTCTTATAAAACTGGTAATGCATTAACCCATTTTCCCTAGCTCATTAAAGCAATCGGTGGAAAAGTTGCATACCTACCGTTCAAGTTTGCATAGTTGAACATTGGCATCTGTGACATTTCTATTTAGAAGCGTCAAACAGTAATTAAAAGGAATAGAGAAGGAAACTGAAATCACACAACTGAACAATGTAAAATTTATACCCAAACCGATGGTAAAAGTGCAAATTCGGCATATTATGCAAGAAATGTCATTATGCTCATATAGATACATTTAGACTGAAACGTTTCCCATCGTATAAGGTTCCTGAACTTGGGATTCAGTTCCTACAGACTTCTTACACTGCATTCAGAATCTTAAATAGATTACTTCGTATACGAAATAGAGTTGGTATGGCTAAATTAATTTCAGTAACCCTGTATTATTAAAACCGAGGTCTTCATAGCGCTGACATCTCGATATGACGCGAGATAAATATTTAACAGTATACAATTAATAGAACTGCTTTTACCCACTACAATGCCATTTTTCCTACTTTCAGCAGAATCACGGTTAAATTCATTACAGAGCCATTGTAGACTAGGTCCCATGATTTTGCAATTAAAATATCAAGCTGGCTTAAATATTTATTAAAATATTAATATAATTAATTATATTAACTTGTGCGATACTATGCTGCAGTTTACCCCGTTCTACTCTCACATGTACGCAAGTTTCAGGATTTAGCAACTAGATATTTGTCGATTTGGCATTTATTTACCCGACTAATTCTTACCGTTATGCAATCATTTTCCGTTTCACTGAATATAGCATTTAAATTTTCGCGACATTTGGAGTCTACTTCCACAGGCCTTCGGAAGGAAAACATGGAAACAAGCAAATGAAACGAATTTCGAAACTTCTCCGGATGCTATGCAGCGTTCACGGAACGTAATTCATAGCATAAATTTTTCGTTTTATTAAATTTTACTGAAAATCTTTTCGACACAGAAGTGCTACTCATAACCAAGTTTTGAAAGAATGGTTTCATGCCATAATCCCCATAATAACTTCCATGTCCACCGATAAATTTGTGCACTGCATTCTTTTAACAGATTTGATTTAGTATGAAATTAACTACATTTGCTTTTTAGCAAAATAAGCTTTCGACGAGCCAATATTAAATTGAAGCCCAATTTAAACGATTCCTATCCCAACAGCAAAAGTTACTGCACAAGACCGAAGACAACAAAACAGGAATCTGGATTAAAAGGCAGTGCTGGCATGTCCACAAGAGATGCAGTCCCCCCTGAATTCATTTTAAAAGATTGTATTTTTGTTTTCATTCCAATTGGCTGTTCCACTTTGAGAATTCCGTGATAAACGGAAATTGAAAAAATAAAAATTTAACAGAAAGATGGGAAATCAAGAATCGAGAGACAGACCAGAGCTACAAAAAGTTTCGCCCTCTTCAGGATCCGAGATTAACGCAATGATCAACACGAAGCGGGAGAAAAGCAACCCTTTATCTGCTTAAAATTGCATTCATTCGAGCCGAATTTTTCCCAGCTCACGATTGGTGAGACTTCATTTGGTTTTTTGATAGTCAAGTAGTTTTTTTAAATCCAATTCTGGAGGAGTTGGAATTTTTGTCTTTGTTTTCGGGGTGGTGATTACGAATCCGAGGTTTGCCACCAATAAATTTTGTTGGAATTTTAACTGTAACCAATAAACATGAAAAAACTTCGACTAATATTATATCCTAGTATGAAACTAGAGTTGCTCAATTTTACAAATCTCAAAATATATCCAACTTTCCAAAGTAGCACGAGCCAACTGTACTAGTTCATTTGCTCGAAATATCTGCGACTGAGCACTTTTTAGATGAAGTCAAGGAACGCAAGAATGATTGCATTGCCTGGAATGAATCTCAAGGAAAATTCATTCGACATTGTTATCATCGAAAGTATAAGGGGCAAATTTAAAAACTTCAGTCTGACAGCTGAAGACTTGATGCATTGCCCGAAATAATACGATGCGCAAGACAAGCTAGCAGTGTAACCTACGAATTAAACAATTAGAATAAAATGGCTATATTTACACCATTATCAATCATTCGAAACTGTGTTGTGTTGTCTCACAGCATTTAAATGAAATTAACAACTAAATTTTTAATTATTAACTTCAATTATTTTTTTTCTTCTAAATGCGTTTAATCAAAACACTCAAAGTCTGTTCTTTTATCTAACATTTGAATATCTTATCGCTTAAAAGACTTTTTTTAAATAATTCTGTTTTTGTCATTTTATGCTGTATTTAAATAGTGACTAAATTGTCTTAAATTCCTGGGTGTGTGAAATGAGAATTTGTTTATGCCAAAAGATGAAAAAGCAGGGGAGATGAAATGAGTTCCTTTTCCCTTTCCCCTGCTCCAGTGGATCGTCGTTTCTCCGCGAAGCATGGCCCCGGTCAAAAAATGCTGAGTCACGCGGCAGTGAAAATACGAGTGGATGACGCAATTTTGCTGTGAGGTGACGAAATATCTGGTCCTGAACTTTGGAGAACGTTCGAGAGGGAAGTGACGTAGCTGCCTATGACGTAGAAAAGCGGGCTTTTTGGTTGGAGGGGAAGGACAGACGGAGGGATTTTCTTTTTTTTCGGGGGCTGGACATCATCGAAGAAGGTGAACGGGACTCTTGGAGAGGTCGGGGGTTGAAGGTCCCCAGCGAAGAGGATTTTTTTCGTCTTGAGATGACGCTGCGATAGTGGATCCTTTGCATTCCAGGTGTCGATGTGAAGATTTCCCCTGCCAATAGGTGCTACCTTAGAGGCTGCTGCAGAGCCACAGTGATAAGTACCCATTTTGAATTTTTTTATTGTTTCTCCTTGCTACCTATGGACATTAGAAAGCTGAAGGTTTTAAAGACAGCGGAGTGTAGATTAAATTTCTTTGTCAATTTTGAAAGGATAAAAAGGAGAGCCGACCTCTTGCTGAGGCATGTTCAATCACGGGATTATTAAAACGCGTAAAGAAATAATAAGTGGAACTCTGGCCGCTGTAAGGCATTAGGACTATTTCCAGTGAATCAGTCTTTTTTTTAGGTTTATTTAAGTGTAGCTGTATCATAATAAGTGCATACCTTTTGTTCCTTTTTTTGATGTAACTGTGTTTGTTATGTCCAGGTGAATAAAACGTGTTTAATCATTTGATTTGTGAGTAAAGAAGTCGATCGACTATAATTTCCATATAGTATTAATCAAGACATGTTAATAAATATAAATTATTATTGCTCATTTAGTCTGTGTGCATTTATTTAGCCTTGAGCAAATTGAGTAAGGAACTGGCCTGGTAAAATAAATATATATATATATACACATATATGTGTTGACCTTGGTGTTATTGTGAAGTAAATAATCTGATAGTTTTAAGTCTAATATGCAATTATAATTGATAAATTTTTATAGTTTTTTGTCAAAAGAAAAAAAAAAGGAGGAAATAAAGTAATCTGTTTCAACTAAAATACCACTATACGATCCTTTTTGTTATATATGCATAACTTCACAGCAACTGAAATAGCCCGTAAAAACTTCATCTGGAAAACAAAACTGTTCTCGATACCCTCCATTTATTGATGACCTTGTATATTTATTCGTTGAAAAGTGGTAAAATAGTTAATGAATAATAACTTGTTCTAACGAAGAGTATGCCAGCCTAAAACAACTTAAATTATTCAACTAAGCCGAATAAATGATCCCTGGAAGGCATTTTGCAATGTATCGAGTATAAATACTGCAAAATCTTTAAACACCTTATGGATAAGCCATTGAAACCCCTTCATCCAATAGTTTACTTTTGCAGTAAAAAAATGGAAACTTATTTTTAAAGTAACGATTAGGTTGTCAATAATTACTAGAGGCTACAAAAACAGTCTTTACTCGAAAGATACTTCAAGAAATTAACCCATTTTCGGAGAAATACTAAAACATTTCGTTAAATTAAAGTAGCACAAGTTATAACTATTGGAATAAAGATCTAGATGTTGGATAGCCATTTCGATACCAGTCATCAGTTACACGGTTGTTACGATAACCAACTCAGAAACCATTATCGCGTAAGTAGGCAATCAAATGCTCCAATTCTAAAAAGTGTTTCAAAACTTACCACTTCATGAGAAGTGGATTCTTTAAACATCCATCACCAACAGATAGGAAGACCAGATGAATTAACAAATGACACTTCCAACTCTAACCAACAAACATAAAATCATTAGAAGAAGGTAGTTTGCATAGAAACTTCATCAACCTCCGATTGGATTCTTTTCAAGTTGACTAAACATTTAACAGCCAATCAAAACAGCTGAATACTATCGATTTAATAATATGAAGTAATATGCTTAGTTGTGGCTTCATCTTTTGACCTTGGCTCAAAATTACGAGATACGTCTTTAAATAGCTCCCATGTTGTATCAAAATAATGCATTAATCTGGCACAGAAAAACTAAGCTACATAAAAATACATAAATGTCAATTTTATACAAAATAAATTTTAACCTTCCTTCACTCGCGCATATGCAGGAGAAACTTATATTGTGCATCGTATTATCTACTTATATTTTTCTTCTATAAATTTAAGGGCAATTTTCAGTTACATATATATTCCTTGTTTAGAACGAAGCTAATAAATGCAGATTACATAAATAATTTACTTTTGTTAAACAATACGATATAAATATATATTACGATGCACGACAAAAGTACCTAATACATGCACGCGACTTCTGGAGGGTTAAGCTAGGCTGTTCTTCTCATAATTGTCAATATTTTTGCACTTTATCTATTAAGAACACAGAGACTTTTTCGTTTTATTTAGTTCATTTTTTTTATCTTAGGAATATGATCAAAAGCAGCGCGTTATTTGAACTAATAAGTTTAGTTATGCATTTCATTCTAAAGTAATCAGACATCAATGACTAATAAGAGAGTCATCTGATACATAATAGAAATAAAAAACAATTAAGAATCTCTAATCCAGGGGTTCCAAATGTTTATATTCTCTCGCGTACCCCTTTATTAATTTTTATATTTTCGCCTACCCCTACTGCTATATCCTCCCCCCATCACCACCAACCATTCGTCTATACAAAGAAATTTGTATCAATAATGTTAAGGGTTTAGGTTAGCTGAAGAGTCCAATGACTCAAAATAATAACATTTTTTGTATTTATGCTTTGTTTTATATTATATTGCATTTTTACAATAGTATTAGTTTAACGCCAAAACAAATAAATAATTATCGTAATAATTTCGCATTAACTTGTAAGGATTGCTAAATTTACACTCTGTAATAATTAACTTTTCAAGTGGTATAGTTATAAAATATTATGTTTATAATTATAAAATATTACAGAATTTTGTTTCCCCAAGTGTTTCTTTTTAAATTCCTTATGTTTTCTTGTGTCGGCCATTACCGACTTTGAGTTCTCGCACGTACCCCAATTGGTCCTTCGTGTACCCTCAGGGGTATGTGTGCCACAGATTAGGGACCTCTGACCATGTCCGAAACTTCTTAACATAATATTGTTTTAGTCTTGATTCGTCTGCCTTCCCTTCGTCTTTCGGAAAGAATGTCTGTCCTTACATACGTCTGAGTGTCTGTCCTTACATACGTCTGAGTGTCTGTCCTTACATACGTCTGAGTGTCTGTCCGTTCATTCGTCTGTGTGAATGTCCATTAGTTCGTCTGTGTGTTTATCCTTCCATCCGTCTGTGTGTCTGTCCGTTCATTCGTCTGTGTGAATGTCCGTTCATTCTTCTGTGTGAATGTCCGTTCATTCGTCTGTGTGTCTATCCTTCCATCCCTCTGTGTGTCTGTCCGTTCATTCGTTTGTGTGAATGTCCGTTCATTCTTCTGTGTGAATGTCAGTTCATCCGTCTGTGTGTCTGTCCGTTCATTCTTTTGTGTGAATATCCGTCCATTTGCTTAACTCATAGCAATTCTTTATGGTACCAGTTTCTTTTTTCCTCAACGAACGATTATCGTACCACTCATCTTGCAGTTGACATAGCCAACATTTTTATGTTAAAAAATTTAAGAATGAAGATAGAATTAATGTTTTCATCTTAATATATTCAAAAACCGATGCCCAAATTTCATTATAAGGATTGAAGTTATCTTCCTAAGCAGGTCAAAATTTCCATGTTAGTTGCCACTCTCTTGTCGTGAATGCCGAACTCAACAGCTCATGGGTCATGGTCTTTGGTCGCATAAACATGTGCCGCCGATTCGATTCCCTTTCCGGTTCTCTAGAAAATTCAAATTCTGAATTTTCCGAACTTATTTCTAAAAGTCCCACGCATATCCGCTTGGCATTCATTATTCTCCATAAAGCTTGGTTCATGGTGCCAATATCCACACCTTCCAGAGGACGAATACACTATTTTGAATAAATGTAGAAGAATTGCTCTGATGGGTGATGCGCTATTCAGAGATACAATAATTTTTTGTATCTCCAAACTCCAAAAAAAATCAAGCCTCTTGTTCGAAATATTGAAGAATGATAATGGTTTTGTCTTGATTCTCTATACTGTCTTTGTGTAACTTGATTGCATAAGGCGTTGCATTGATCACGCAATTTACAGAAAAAATGTCAGTCTAAAAGAGTTATCATGTTAATAAAAGCAATACTGAAAATTGTGCTTTGAAGTTAATGCCGCCAAAAGAGGCAATTTTTTATCATAATGTAACAGTGGTAAAAACACGTGGTTGAGAGATTTGATGAAATAATGTTATTTATTTAATTTCATCACAGTAAAAGTAAGTTTTGTTACGAATTTGTTTAAAAAAACTTGAAAAACTTATTAAAAATAAAAAAAAATTACGCAAAAATAGAATTGGTGTCACTAAAATGCTAATGAACAATTATAAGCAACGTAAAAAAACAAAGGCATGAATTTGCATAGGATTTTGCAAACAACAGTTTATTTATAAGTTTATTCATTATTTCATGCCAGGTAAATGCTTTACATAATTATTGTGAACTTGTTTGAACTTTGCTTTATCGTAAGTCCATAAGACAGCATCACAATGGTAAACGATGCTTCCCTGTTTATTAATTATTTGTCAAATTGTGATGCTGTCATTTCGAAAACATATGAAGAACAATAACTTCTTTTTTGAGAGGTAATTTACTTTCTTCTAAAAACTAGTGTCTGTAGAGGAAAAGATGAGCAGTTAAAACGGTAATTTCCGTAAGTGTCTTCAACCAAAATAAAAATTGCACGTGCCTAAAATACTATTTGCTCGCAAAAGGCGAAAGTAGATGGGCTAAATTAATTTATGAGAGGAAACAAAGGAAACGTCGCATCTGTAATTCGAACGTCCTAAATTAATTTAGAGTGGTAACTTGACAAATGCAGACTGCAAAAGAGAAGCTAATTGAAAAAAAGGAGAACGTTCATTGTCTTTTGTTCCAGGTACGACTTCTCACTTGTAAGAGGTAAAATGAGGACGACCAATAGAGAAGGAAACCATTTTTGTTAGTTGCAGCTCCAGCTATTCCTTCATTTTTGCGAATAAGAAAAGAGAGGTCTAAAAATTTCGTTTTTTATTCTTAAAATTTTGTTAGAATTTTCTACTTAGAACGATCGATTGAAACGACTTTAATAGCGAAGCAGTATTTTACTGGCTATAGAGAATTAATCTGTTGAAAAATATTCCTCAACAGGAGGACTGTAATTATGATATATAAACTCCTTTGCGTTTCGAAACGGGATATTTCATAACAACAACAACAACAACAAAATAGCAGGAAATGCGTGTGGTGCACGTTAGTTATCTATAAAAAAATTGCAGAAATATATATAGCAAGATTTCATTGAGTTATCTTAATTTTTATAATTTTTTTTAAATTTTCATGTATTTGCTTACTTGGTTTATATGTATGTGGATACTGTAATATAATAAATAATACTGATAATTTTATAGATAATTACATTTTGACACTATATAAGCATACATCAAAAATATTTATAAATTCTACTAAAGAAATATTTTTGTTTACAATCTTATCTCCCCTTTGCGGAAATGACACCTCCAGAACGAGGATGGGAAGCTGCCGTATAAGTTAGGTAGTTCTTGGCTGCATTAGGAAGTACATTAATTGTGTCGTGGCTGATTAAATGGCCGATAACCTATGACGAGATGTTCTTCCATGTAAGGCCTCGATGCATGATACACTCGTAATAGAGTTTAATAATATAATATAATATAATATAATATAATATAATATAATATAATATAATATAATATAATATAATATAATATAATATAATATAATATAATATAATATAATATAATATAATATAATATAATATAATATAATATAATATAATATAATATAATATAATATAATATAATTAATTATATCATTATATTATTAATTAATTAATTAATCTCTATAATCTAATTTGCATGATTCACTATGAAAGCTATGCAGAAAGATTTAATTTTTGTTGCAAAGTTGCAGCATTCGTGAAAGAATTTAGACAATAATATTTAAAGCAAAATTTGAATCCAGAATGAAAATAAGGTTAAACACAAGTAAAGGCAGGTATTCAGATATAGAACACCGCCCTCATTTCTCTTGCCTGTAACCGTTATGGCTACTGAACGGTTGAATGGGTATTAAAACATCACCTTTATTAAGGATCGCAAAAAATTACAGATACGCTATTTAAAGTGCCGAGGATACACAGATGAAAATAATTCATTTCTTACACAATGAAAATAAAAATTCGAAACAAACACTGTAAACACAGTAGTACATGAATTCTGAATGGTATTTACTCTGAAAAAAAGAGAGAAAACTTTTAAACAATTAAGATAAATTCAATTTAAAAAACAAAGGGAAAAAGAAAGAAGGAAGTTAATATTATTAAGCTAATACTAATACTAATTTGGTGATATATAAAAATAGAGAAAAAAACCCCAACAATAATTGAAAACATAAAATGCACAAAAACAACATGCATATTTGAAAGAAAAGAGAAACTTATGCGAAATTTTAAATTTTTGTCATTCAGTGATATAAATAAAATATTATTAGTAAAAGCTGTTCAGTTCTTAGACATGTATCTTAAGTCCGGATGCATAAAAACCCCACGAAACTGTTGAGATAGCTCACAGTCACAGTTCTAGCGTTTGAATAAAATATATACTAAGAATAGTTCTACATTGCTGAGGATGTTGAAAAAAACACTCTATACAATTTTGATGAGAACAAGCATTTTTTTGAGGCTATTGATTTTTTTCAGAGAGTATTCAGATATAAGGAGTTGAAAGCCAGAGGGAACGAACTATCAGTTCTCACTGATCTGATCTCTGAAATGCTCATCATGTTTTATAAACATTGAATGTATATCTAGTATAAAGCATCTAAAAGTCATTTGATGTACTTCGGTTTTGAAAGGGGAAAATACTGCCATTTCAATACGATGCTTTGCTCAGTTTAGCGAAAGTGTAGTTGGTAGTTGGCTCGGTTGGTGTAGTTTGGTAATTCCTCTTATATACAAATTTTATCAGCAATTTTCACTGGTTTCCTTGAAAATTGGTGGTGTTGCTTGTTAAGCGACGACATATTAATATTGCTA